>JACXGJ010000359.1:0-59245 GCA_016801105.1 Esox niger
CGACATGGGAACAATGACTCACAACTGAGGGGAGCAGAGGAGGAACATTTAAACACATACTAATTGGATGATTGGGACCTGGTGTGAACAATGAATGACAAGACAAGACAAATGAATGGAACCGGGATGAGTTCATGGTTGTTGGTAAACTGGAGAATGCGGGAGATGGCGGACCAATCCGTCACCTCACCGTCACAGTGTTTGAGTAAAATTATTGTTTTATTCTATTAACTACTAACAACATCACTCCCAAATTCCAAACAAAAATATTGTGTAAAATTAATTATTCATCCCCCCAAAAAATTGTAGTTTCAGACCTAAAATAATGCAAAGAAAAAAAAATCATATTCATTCTTCAACAAAAAATACTAATGTTTTAACTTAGGAAGAGTTCAGAAATTAATATCTGATGAAACCCTGATTTGTAATCACATGCTCTCCAGCTGTCTGTCACATTGCTTTTGGGTGACACAAAAATTCAAGTAGCTCGGCTTTGTTTGATGGCTTGTGACCAACCATCTTCCTCTTGATAAAATTCCAGAAGTTTACAATGCCATGACAGGGTCTTGAACTGGTGGTCCTTCATCCACACCTTGATTAACCTGGCTCTGTGACATGGAGCATTGTCCTGCTGGAAAAAACAATTCTCAGAGTTGGGGAACATTGTCAGAACAGAAGGAAACAGGTGTTCTTCCAGGATAACTTTGTACTTCGCTTGATTCATGCGTCCTTCACAAAGACAAATCTGCCCGATTCCAGCATAGCTGAAGAATCCTCAGATCATCACCGATCCTCCACCAAATTTCACAGTTTGTGGCTTGTAGGCCTCTCTAGGTTTCCATCTAACCATTAGACAACCAGGTGTTGGGCAAAGCTGAAAATGTTACTCGTCAGAGAAGATGACCTTACTCCAATTCCTCTACGGTCCAATCCTTATTGTCTTTTGCAAACTTCAGCCTGGCTCTTCTTTGCTTCTCACTGATTAAGATTTATTTTTGCTTTGCCCGACTTCAGCCCTGCCCCTAGGAGCCTGTTTTGAATCGTCCTCACCAAGCAATTCACCCCATCTGCTGTCTGCCTTTCTTTTTGTAGGTCACTTGATGTCATCCTACGATTGTTGAGTGACATTTGAATTAGTTGACGGCATCTCGGACAGTGGACTGTCATTTTCACCCTCTGCCAGTCTGTAGCTTTGTTGTCCCCAATGTCTGTTGCATGACCTTGTTCTTATGAACCGCTGTCTTTGAAATTTTCAGGATGGAAGCAAACTGATTCTCATTGTAATCCTCTGCCAGTAAAGCCAGAATTGAACCCTTTTCCTCACTCAAAGCTTTTCTTTTCAACTCTTTTGTCATGCTGAATACTTATTTTTATTCAAATTACCTTTGAAGTACTACTTGCACTGTCTTTGCCATCCAGCTGGTCCTATTGCAATAGGATAGTGATGACCACAGCTGTGGTTTTTATACTTTTCTTTGTAAAATTAGATTTGGTTCAGGTAATCACCAAATCAGCACTTCATTAAATACAATGTGGTATACCAGTGGGGAGTTTAACAGACACTGGAATGGAATGGCTGCCATACATGTAGAGATGCTGATTTAAGGAAAAAATCGTGTCTCAGAGCTGTATTTTGCTTTCTGCTAAGAGCAGCCTATATTGATATATGCTACATGCTATATTGGCCATATACAGTACCATTGACCCTCAAGCCTTATTGCTGAATTCTAGTCAAAGACAGAGCTAAACGACATGCATCCTTACTGAATTGCCGGGGCCTTCATCTGCATATGTCTCTGTTTTGGGCTCCACAGCAAGCTCTGCATCCAGAATCTTATCGACAGGCATCTCCTCATTAAAACTACTGGTGGACTCCACCTCGTTCTCTCCCCGCTCCTTCCCTCGCTGCCTCTCCTCCTGCACCGCTGCATGGGGTCACAGGGCAAAGGTTATATCGTTCCTGTACATTTAACATCACAAATCTGTCCTTCTGGATGACCCATGCCAAACCACACCAGATAATTGAAACATATAAAACATAACCAGCCAGGACCCACTCCACACCTTGCTTCTGAACGCAAACTTACACACACCTTCTCTCTTCATGCCCATGGCCAGGCACTTCTGGTAGCGGCAGTACTGACAGCGGTTTCGCTGTCGTTTGTCAATCAGGCACTCCTTGCTGTCTCGACATGTATAGGTGAGGTCTTTCCGGATGGTTCTTTTGAAAAACCCTTTGCAGCCTTCGCAACTGTACACACCATAGTGCTTCCCTGGGTAAACAACATGCCTGATATCAACTGCTTTATTTGAGGAAACTGACACTCAACACCTTGAATCATCACAAATACTTTGAATCAACACCATAGTCAATGGTTATTGGAAAAGGGAAAGTAGAATGGGGGAAAGAATTCACCATATCTAAGACAAATGTCAATGAACCTGTAGAACAGAAGTAGAGATTTCTGTGGGTGGGGTGTTTTCCTTTTTCTTACCGGAGGATCGGTCTCCGCAGATGGCACAGATGTGTTTCGACATTCCCCCGGGGCTGGTGCAGTTATAGTTGATGCTTCCAAGATTCTGGAGACCTGGAGGAGGCTTGATGTCCTCCGAACTACTGACACTGTTCATACTATTCATCTGGAGCGAGGGAAGAAAAAGAGAGGAGGGCAAGAGACACGAGTGGGAGAGATGGAGTGGAGATAGAGCACAGTGGAGGAAAATGGGGGGTAAGCTGAGTTTGATACTATGATTCAACTGGTTAAGCCCATCTATTTTTATTTTTAATTTTTCCTATGTCCTTTGTCTAGTCCTCTATCTATCCCATGCCAGAGCCCTCTCAGGGCTGTTGGTCTTGGCAGAGCACTAGTGTGTTTGCGTTTGGTCTGTAAGTTCTCTAATGCAGGTTGCTAATGTCTGATGACAGGAGTGGGTGTGCTGGTTTTGGAGGGAAGCTGAGCTGCCTCATTCACCCAGTCGCAGTTCTGACCTCCCACCAGCAGAGAGCAGCTGGCGGGAAGCCTGCTCTCAGCTTACGCCAACACTTACACCAGCTTTAGGGGCAGGCACGGACTGGGATGGGAATTTTATGGGTTACATTTATTAGTGTTTGTCATAACAGTCTAGTCAAAAATATTATTATCAGGAAAATGTATGTATTTATATTTGCTAGGCATGTTCCTCTCCTACAATTTCTCAATTGCTGTACGCTGTCAAAAGTAAGTTTTTATGGGCCCCTTATCGTCTTTCTGCACTTTGCACCTCGCATGTACACCACTGACATGGCTAAAATAGATCTGATAATGTGTATGTGCCTAGGCTGGCTTGTTTATAACGGTGCCTGTATCTGACAGGATGAACAGAGTAAACATAAGAGACCTATAGTGAGTAATTCATAGCTATCATAAAGGACATCCTACACAGGGACTGCAGGCATTTCCTATAGTTTATTTATGACAGTGATCTACTTTGCCTAGTCCCCAATGGCTTGTTTGACCTAAAGCCTGGCTTTGACCTCAGAGTAAAAAAACAGCTGGAACAGCATTTCATACTGTTTCTCTTTCTCCCTCTTGCTGTCATTTTCTTTTCTTCAGTTGGCCTAGAGTGTCCTATTTTGCTCTTTTTATTTTCCCTCTCATCTTTTTCTCTCTTAGCAATGTGCATTGTGCAGATTCCCAGTTAATTGAGTATTCAGCCCCCTGCAATCTCCTGATGCAATTGAGTCCATTCCCCTCATCACTATGCCTCTCCCATAAGATGATGGGAGAGGCATGGTCACCATGAAGGCCCACTGAATTAACCATAGAAAAGACAAAGCAACATTATGGTAAAACTAAGGTTTCTGGTTTTGCAAATTATAAAACAAAGTGGGAGAGAGCAAGTGAAGTTGTGGATCCCTAATTAAAACTCAAGTACAGCTTTTAAATATCACCAGGGTCTGCATAGGTGAAAGATTATCCTAGCTACTAAGTTAACGAGTCTGGTTGAAACATACTGTTGTCAACCAAGTTAGACTTTCCAGCACCTTTTGAAAGAATTACAAACAAGCTAAAAACTAGATTTAACAAATAATACCTTTAAGCACCTTTTATGTTACACATATTCATAAAATTAGGCAACCTTCCCAATTTTGCTATTACGATCTTGCCTTGTAGCAACAACTCTAAAACAGGATGTTTCCACTAGTTCACATGCTGGAGGAAAGGGCAATCCCCCAGCCTACATCCAAGATTGAACTCACGTGCACCCATACCATAATTTGTTGCTGAAGTGCAACATGACATTAAAGAAAACCATAGATAATAATTATATCATGCAATTCCAAATGGGAAGCATGAACTATCTTCATGCTTACCCACGATATCTTCATGCGTTCCCTTAATGCTATTGACTCTTGTCAGGAGTCAACAGCATCATGTCAACTTTATGCAGTTGTGACCAGAGGTAGACAATTGCTACATTTTTACTGACTTCTCCATCTGATCAAAGTAAAAGTATGGTTTGTACATATTGATATTACATTATATTTTTATTCTGCACTCCTGTCTAGAAATAATGAAATTCTGTGTCGCTTGCAGAGCCTGCAATAGTGAACAGTCAACAAAATCAAGATTTGGCAACCCACTTCAAAGATATGGCTTTGGCCTTTTGAAAATACCAGCCGTCCATTCAATAGTGCACCCTCTCCATCACAGTCTTTTTCAAAAGCAGTAAGCTCTGAACATAGACTTGAAAGTCTTGTTAAATCTGTGAGCAGCACCTATGAACCTCTGAGTGACAGGCCCTAGAGGTGCAATGGGTAAAAAACAACTGCTGCAGCAGAGGATCTTTACATTAAAATTAAACATTAATATGAACCTTAATATTACACCTGCTCTAGTCAGTGCTGTGATATTTTTCTCACTGAACTGGCATCATGATGATAGTAAAACAAATGATGGTAAAACTAACTTGGTTAATATTGGCTTTAGGCAAAGGACCAACACAATATACCAAAACCCTGCTGAAAGGTTAATCAAAAGAATATACAGGGTGCTAAGGGATGACCGGCACTGTTTTATTGAGTTTTCCAGACGGCTGATAAACGTAACAGGACTTGCATTAAGCCACAAAATCCTGTTTGGGATCAAGTTGCTGCACTAGATTCGGACATATGTCTTGCTGAGCTCAAGAGTGTGCCAACTTCTGTGTTCTCGAAGTGTAAATGGAATGACAATTTTAGATGCACTGGAGCAGCTTATCTCAAAATATCCCACACAAACCTCAAAGTCCTCCTCTTTTAAGAGTTTGAGTGGGATGTTGTTAGAAAAGCTGGTTCTTTGCATCTCAAATTGTCATTCCAACAGACTGTCGTTCCATCAGAAACAAGATGCCTCCTAGACATTGAAATGTTATCTATAGGAACCCTCTCCTTTTGCAGAGCACCCACAAACTCGTTCCCCTATGGCAGGGCTGCAGACTAACATTTTCCACTGAAAAAGTATAAATTATTTAGAGTACAACATATTTGGCTTTTTTTTTGTTTCTGCATGAAGATTAATTCAGTAATTTCCTTAAATGTTATGATTAGCCTACTTAAAAGATTGGTTTGCTATATGAACTGGCAATAGAAAGTTTGACTCATGATTCTATCCTCTAGTTCTGAATTGGAGATAATTGCTGACATGTTCTACACTGACGTTGAAGGGTTTGACTGTTATGTTAAGATAACAAAAGACAATCTGTTTATCCGTACACAGGCAGTCACGTTCATTCTATGTGCGAAGTAAATAGCCATTGGGCTTCTGTGTATTCTGTCCTGCGATGTCTATAAAGGTTAGGACAACTGGAAGCTTCTTTGAGATTGAGGGAGATGAGATTGAGGTTGTAAGATATCATGTATGAAGACTAAGTCTGCAACAGCATAAAAAAGACATCATATGCTGCAATAAATAATAAAATGAGCCTCTCCCTTGAAGACCGAGTACACAATCATTATTTCAGCCACTATACAAAACGGCTAATTTGTAACACTGGTGAAAAATAGTTACAATTAGGTACGTATATTACTACTACCCTTACAGAAATTTTTATTTCTTCATATATTTAACAGGAGGTCTAGTTGCAGCTTCAACACAACTAGGTTGAAGCGTTTCACTTGACAGTTTTGCGATGAGCATGTAGTTTCAGGATTACCTAACAATTCAAAAAATATCTGCACATCCCTAAAAATGACATAACAGTTTGCTAGAGCTCATGATTTGTGAGTCTCACAGATTTGTTTGAGGAAACTTGGTGTGTGATATTTTTCATATTTTCCACTAAGCTGCCAAAAAACAATAACATATTTTGTCTGTAGTTTCTTGAAGAACAATCCCTGACCTGAACGTTGTATATGGCATCACGCTTGGGCGATATTACAGGCTGAATTTCAGTTTGATCTTTGCTTCCTTGATTGGTTTGCCATTACATTTTCTGAAATTCCAATGAAGAGTTTTGGACTCCAAAAACAGAAAAACCAAGCCCCCAAGTGGTCCCGCTGGAGGGTTTTATTGGGAATTTCCAATAAAAAAAGTCTGATTGCTGTAACATTCCAGCTAAGTTTTTTGGCTATACACTGACGAGGTGTTAGGCAACCACCAGGGACAATTGACCCACTGAGAATTTCTAAATAGTCACCCTGGAGTACAAGAAAACTATTAGAATTTTGAAACAAACCACACACAAACCTGGCTAGACAGCAGCTTAAAATCAAGTGTGGTCATACAAGAGTGATCATATCAAGTCTTTGAATAATAATGTACGTACACCCTTCTCTCAAAGGCATTAATGACAAATTACTTATCTTTTAATAATGGAGACCTTTCATATCTCTTGATATGAAAAATAACTCTTAATCAAATAGTACGGTAATGCCTGTATGCAGAATTTTCATATGGGGGAAGGATTCATAATTCATTCAATTCATAATAATGGATCCAACTTCTACACAGCATCCTATGCACAAAAATACTCAACAGTAATTGATTGGTAGGAGTAAAGGATGCAAAAAACTGTTTTATGCAAACTTTTCCCATAAAAAAAAAACGGATCTACTTAGGGATTGCATTACAGAATAATATTCTTCCCTGCTCAAAGCATACGTATACCTTTTCTCAGAAAGTACATTTAAATTTACCCCCTCACCCTTAAATTACCTTATGCTTTTCAGAATATAACTATCCTTATACCTAATAACTGGATAGAATCATCAAACCATTCATCTGGGATAGCGGATAAGTAAAATAATGGAAGAGGACAAGCTCAAACTTTTTATCTTATTATTCGGCCAGCAAAATCCACTGTCATGACTTGGACTGACAATGCTCTGGCTTCCACTAACTGTCTAGGGAGGGTTAGGAGGTTAGGGGATTTCCACCCCTTTCGAATTGGTGCAGTGTTCTTGTCATCTCTTTGTGTTTGAAAAAGCTAGACCTTCAATTTTTGTTTTATTGATGTTTCAAGGTCATGGTTTGGTACATTTTCTGCTCAGCTCAGAAATTAATTCTCAACCATTACTGAAGATCAGTTTTTAGTTTATTTGGCAAAAGATGCAACACTAGCAAATCCATGAAGAATATATAAAACCTGATAAGAGCACAATCTAAAATAAAATGTACTGCAATATGTAAATATTGTTTTATAATCATATAGTTTGGGTAGTACTACCTGTTTCCTTACCTGTTTGTGGTGTTAGTAAATGCATAGGCAAATTTGGTAAGCAGTGGCAAAACAGAGTCACTGTTTAATCAACAATTCTCTGTGCATCACCATTTTAGTCTATCGGTATACCAAAATGCAGCTAAACAGGGGATTTGAATTAAGTTTTAAGGATTCTACAATGTTGGATTATTGATAACACCACTTGCAATTGTAGAACTTGTTGTTACTCCTTGAGGATGTATTTTAAATCTGTGCACTTAAAAAATGTGTCACGCCCCCGCCTCCACAAGCACGCAGAGGCGGGTGCTCACCTTCCTGAGCTGCAAGCGCGCACATGTTCCCACACCTGTTCCCACTCTCCTCATCACCTACCGTATTTATACAACTTCCTGTCACCTGTTCCCTGCCGGATCAATGGTTAATGCTCGCATGCCACATCTCGCATGTCACAAACTCGACTACCTGTGTACCTACCAATCGCCCGTCCCCAATTTTTCTGTCTGCGCCCTGCCTGTACCTCTGCTCTCTGCCCGCCTGTGCCGATCGCCTGTCTGCTGCCCGCCTGTGCCTTCGTTACCGATACACGAGAAGCCTGACTGCTTGTCCCCGACTGCGCTGTCTGTCACTTCCCCACTCCTCCCTAGTCTGCGCTTAGCTCCTTACCTGCAGCCCTGACAAAATGATATGCTATTGTTTGCATATTTCATTAAGGAGATTCTGTGTCACCCCAAAGATTTTGTGTTGTACGTTTTGGTCCAAGTGAAGTGCCCCCTTTTCCAGACCTTTGTGGTAATCAGCATAGCAATTTTCAGCGGTGTTTACATAATCGCAAAAGGGTTTTTCTAAAGATCAATTAACCTTATAAAGTTATAAACTTAGATTAGCAAACATAACATGCCACTGGAACACAGGATTGGTGGTTGCTGATAAGGGGCCTCTATGCCTATGTAGATATTCAATAAAAAATCTGTTGTTTCAAGCCACAATTGTCATTTACAGCATTGACAATGTATATGCTGTATTTCTGATCAATTTGATGTTATATTAATGGGGAAAAAATATTTTAAAAACAATGACATTTCTAAGTGAACCTAAATATCTGAACGGTAGTTTAGCTAATGCCGTTAATGTTAGCGATAAATGCTAATATGGATAGCTAGCTAGTAATGATAGCTAACTCAAATATGGTAAATTAGCCTCAGTCTTAGCTAACGTTAATAAACATCAACCTGCTTACAGGAACATTAAAACAAACGGTTTAGCTATTAATAATTTGTTTTTTAGAGATGGTGTCATGTTTTCAAACCTTAGTAGCTAAGTTATTTATTTGTTTTTATTTGTTTCAACAATTCCACTTCTAGCCAACCGAGGGCAACACTTATCAATGGCACCTTTAAAAGAGCTTGTTCCTTGTACTGGCCTCTGACAAATGTAGAAGTTATGTTAATGTGCTTTCACTGCACCCAGCAGTTGAACCGTTTGCTTTTGGTGACTATTACAATTCCTCATAAACAACCCTAAAATATAATTGCTCAAACAAAAAAGGCCTTGACAGGGATGTAAAATGGCCTCTTAAAGTCATCTATAGGGGTATCCACTGAAAGTGGACATGCAAATAAAATGTACCTTAACATCAATCACAGATGCCCACAGGGCAGACTAACATGACTCCAGACAGTGCCAACCCTAAACACCCAAATGAACAATCTTGAAAATAGGTTTCATGAAACTGGAGCAATTAGTGATTTAGAGCAATATTGATTACGTTTTGATTACATACTAAATTGTTTTGATGTCGCATATTATTTCAGAGCTATGTGGCCATTTCTGCACCACAACATCACTTTCATTACTGGTCTTCCAATATCTCTGATATGTCTGCCCCTCGAGCTGACAGCTTTCTATTTCCAGCAGTTTACCTTCTTTGAAGGACAGTGTTTAAGAGTACAGAGCAGACTTGGAGGATCGACAAATAGTAGGGGTCCACAAAACGTGATCAGTTATTGGTAAATAGGCCAGACCTCACACTGGTAAAACAGTCACTAATCAACTCCATTCTTACCGGGCAATCACATTGCTACTAAAGGTCTACAACCCCCTGCTGGCCTATAGGGTCATTCCAATAAAAAAAAATGAAATGGCTGTTTTTTAGGCTTTTAGTTTTAGGGCTAATTCATCCATGAAATTATTTCAGTACCAAGTTGGACTTAACCTCGTACATTTCTAAAGTATCAAATGCTCTATATCACTATAAAGACCTTGACACATACCGTTTTACAAGTGCAATACTTTGATGAGCATGACTCATCTGTGTGATAAATTGGACCGGTCACATCACAATAAGCTTATCTGGCCATATTATTGTCAGTATATCAAATTGTAAAATACCAATATGAATACTACAAAGATAACGTTAGATTACAACCATTACCTCAGTTTTCTGAGAGTATTAGTGAGAAAGTTTACCTGAGCAAGAAAAAGGGTTTGCTTATTTTCAATGACTGTGAGATATTGTTTCTGCAGGTATGAGGTAGATCCCTCCCTTGATGCACAATCACAGCTGGCATAGTGTTATAAGACCTTCTGACAAGCGGACATGCGGGTGTCCGATGTAAAATAATTCATGTACACTCAAAATGGGTTGCATTTGTAATTTAGCTTCCTTCAGACCCAGATCCATACTATCTATACACTGTAGTAATGGATTTCATCTTTCCTTCAGTCCACGGTTCCTGCTTTGTTTCAATCATTGTCTGTAACACTGTCAAATTACAGAGCCTAATGGCATTTTGTGGTTCATATCATACAAATCCTACAGGATCTTGTAGGTACTTGTGTGTTATGCTAAAAGGTGTGTAGGTGTTGATGTTTGTTGTTTATGTCAGTAAAAATTAGCAATTTTGGCTATCGCTAATATAATTCATTATATTAGAGCACAGGATTACAGTACTGTCACATCAGTTCCAGACATTGGATACATCTAATCATCTAATATTTTACTAAATTGAGACAGACCTTCGGACTAAGTAGAGACAGGTTACATTGTTGCTGGCCACAACTGAGCACCTACAACAACACTGTCATTAAGTAAAACTTCATTCAATCAGTTAAACTCAAGTCTCTCTTCCGAGTATTATAAGTATGAGGGACTTGTTAGATGGCAGTAGCAGCACAAGATGTTTACAAATCATATAAACAATGTTGAATGTTACCCACCTCTCTCATCTGTGGACTATGGAGCGATCCAAAGTTGAGTGCAGGCGTGGAGGGCAGCGAGACGGACGAAGAGCCCATGGAGGATGTGATGACGGAGTAGGGTGAGGCCAGGCCATTCATTGCTGAGCCCAGAGTGCTCATTGGGGATGGAAGGGGCCTAGAGGTACTGATGACAGAGGGGTGTCCCACCATACCACTCATTGGGGGGCCATGTGAGTGGGGCGTGCTCATTGGCCCTGGGGAGTCTGAGGGATGGAGTTATAAGAGACAGGGTTAGAGGCAAGTAATGAACTTACTGAGAGAGAGAGAGAAAGAAAGAAGGAACAGATTGGGACAGAGACACATAGATATCCACTGGGTTCAGTCGGATAGATAAAGGAACCTGACATTAACAGCTCCAACAAAATCTAAAACCAAAAATACCAAGTTCACACCCAGTTCAATTATCATTTCGGATCAAACCAGCTTTTCAGACTCACGCTGATGTTTACAGATATTGAAACAACCACCAACTGCAGCAAGAAGCCTTTGCAAACGGGGCAGAGAAATGGACACAGTAAACAGTGTGATTACAGTGTGCTGACTGGGCTGTGAGTCCATTGATGTAAACTGATATACTCATGCAGAGATCAGTGTATTTTATCTCGAAGATGGAGAACTTTTTCGAGGCTTGGAACGTGTCAGGTATGTGAGTACGCAACTGCACAACCTTACACCTACAAACACACAGTGCTGGCTGTGTAATAAGATACACTTCACCACTGTCCTACAGTGCATGTCCCAATCCAACACAGGCACAGGCAAGACCAAAGCATACTGAAGATAGAGAGCACAGCTATGAGCCAGTACAGAGACAGCACGCAGTACAGAACCAGCGTGGAGACAGAGACAGCACAGAGACAGAATCAGCACAGAGACAAAGCCAGTACAGAGATTGAACCAGCATAGAGACAAAGCCAGTACAGTGATAGAACCAGCTCAGAGACAAAGCCAGTACAGAAGTAGAACCAGCAGAGAAATAGCCAGTACAGATAGAACCAGTGCAGAGACAAAGCCAGTACAGAGATGTACAGAAATAGAACCAGTGCAGAGACAAAGCCAGTACAGAGATAGAACCAGCACAGAAATAAAGCTAGTAGAGAGAAATAGCAAGGAACACAGACCAGCACAGAAATAAAGCTAACATAAAAAAATAGCAGAGACAGAGCCAGTACAAAGCCAGAAATGATGCAGAACAGCACAGAAACATGGCTAGCACAAAAAGGTAGTACAGAGAAAGAGCCTGTACTGAATCAGAGCAAGAAAAGATATATAAGAGCATAGAAACATAGCACAAAGGCTAGCGTCGAACCAGAACCAGTACAGAGACAGAGCCAGTAGAGAAACAGATGACAGAATGGTGAAGAAAACTAGTCATAATTACATTGTCTATCTAAAACTGTTGAACTTGATGTTCATTTGTATAAATCACAGTCAACCAAACAAGACTGCACGATTGCTGTCCTATGTCCACGTCATTAAACACTCCTGTTTTGGTGGAAATTAAACCTTTTTTATTAATAAATTATTTAAGTTACTGATGATTAAATAAACAGTCACCAGCAGTGACTTACCTCTCATACTAAACACAAAATAGTTGAGTGTAGGCTGTTCATTTTCACAGCAATCAGGGTTATCATTGGGTGCTATGTTGGTTAGCAGCTATTGGATGCTGCAGCTATGGGCCAATTTAAATGAGTGCACAACAGTTTAAGTGTGTTATGAATGTAGAGATCTATGAAAATAGTCAATATTCAACAATAAGAGGATTGTTTTGTCAAGAGAATAGTCCTATTTTGTCATGAACAACACCCAGCCTCCATAAATAAACAAAAAAAATAGTATTGGCTGGTTAACAGATGCAACATAAAATAATCAACCTGTATTGGACTCAATAAAGCAGATTGGTGAATCCCTTGTTTCTCTCGCCCATTGAATATCCTCAGTGATGACAACGCACCTCATAGAGAAGCTGTACATTATGTACCAAGCCCATAACATTTTTATTTAAATAGTAAGTATTGGTCTGAAGCCGGAAAATAAAAGTAATTCACATGAGCATTAAAATGACTTATCTACCCATGTCCTACCAAGGCATTCTAACTCACAGCTCTTACCCACTGCAGTAGCTATGCTGGCCTATTGTACATCCAACAATGTAATGCTTAGGATTCAAACCATCTCAATAAAATAATTTGTCAGATGGGATAATAAACGTTATTAAAATAACGGTAGGGAAAAAGAGTGAAACAGACAGTATGAATGCAACACTTCTCCATATCAAACACATTACATATGGTGGAACCACAAATCTGTAAATCCTGGTTATGTATGCCAGACAACAGATGTTGTGTAACTTCCTGTTAAGCCATAGAACTACAGTTTCCAAACCTCTCTCCAGGCATGTAATGTAGAGGCTCTAACCCTCACCCTTCTCTGTGACTTTAGGGTTTACGCAAGAAAACAGACAGACACATTCTGAGGCCTCTTTCCAGCAAGACTGGAATGATATGAACCAAGGAGATGTTTAGGAGTTAAAGATGACTGTATACGTCAAGCTTTCATTGGTCCCTGTGGATCAAAAGCAGCCAACAATCTGTCTTCAAGGGTGGGGAGGACTAGGAGAGGGGAGTATTCTGTGTGTGGCAGAAAGCCATCCTGAGGCCCAGAGGAAGCAAAATGGACTGTGGAGGATAGCGGGGCTCTTCGCTGGACTTGACCCACCTCAACAGGCTGTCCCACACAATGCTATTCTATCTAAATCAGTTCACAAAGGCACCGGAATGTATAAAAGGTTTGTGTGCTGCTCACATTCCATAATATAGTAACAGAACGGTTGAAAGAACATCTGACAACTGTAGCATGAGGGAAATATGTTTTGCACATAAAATCACAACTCTGCTGTCTCACAGAAGGAAAAACACTATATTACAAAATGCAAATGACACAATATATTCCGTGTTTGAGAAATGTATTTCAGAAACTATCTTCCAATAGAATCTTAACTAGAACATATCCTTTTCAAGACACAAAATAACTGCTTCAGTAAAAGTCCAAATAATAGAACATGCACACATGTGGTAAATGCCAAGCTTCTGAAATGTTGATATAATATTATCCATCACCACCACAACCAGTATGGCTGTTATGAATATTACATTACTAAACAGAGCTTGACCATAACGATGGCCCAATGGCACCGGGCCAGTAAAAAGTCTATCAAACTAGCAAGCACTGAAAAAAATTTGACCGTAAAATATTTATCACAATATAAACCCGACATCCTCCAGTTGTTTCGTAATCTGGCACACGGAACAAAACTACCTTGCTGCTCCTTTCGCGCGAGGTTGACCAGTCAAGGATTGTGCAGTGATGTGACGCATGGCTGTCTGGTATTGTTTTATAATAAATAATTAAAAAACTCCGGCAAGTCTCTCAATTGATGAAGGCAGTTGAGCATACGCGCTAAAACGAAAACGAACATTTTTACCTCAGTGCAAAACAGTATGTACCGGTTTCGACGTCAATGGAACTAGTATGCACTGTCGTGTCTGTCCGAAGTTCTCGGATAGAGCGGACAAATTTGGCTCTTTTTAAAAAGGCACCGACAACTTTCGCAAGCGTTACCCGACCAGCCATGCCAATAACAAAAAGCACCTGGTCAGCATGACAACCAAGCGGGTGGTTGACAATCCATCTTCAGGGCCCTTGGTTGTATATGGTATTTGCTGTCATTCATTTTTATAATTAGAAATTTAGAAAGAAATATAACAATATTTCGTTTTATATATCCAGAATGCATTTCATAAATGATTAATTGTGTTAAGTAACAAAAGTATTTTACGAAATGTTGTAACACTTGATACATTTCTACTTTTGGATGCAATCGGAATTATAGATAAATAAATGTTTTATTATTATTATTTTTGTTCCATTTGAGATCCGGGGCTATTTATAAAAGATTCGAGGCTATAGCCCCGGACGCCAAGGGCTAACGACGTCCCTGCTGAGGTTACAGCGCTCATAGAGTGGAGGGGTATTGCGCAATTGCCAAGTACACATGCATCTCAATCCAGACAGGGACGTTCTCTGTCCTAGCGATCTTACAAGACCATTCTCGCAAGAACGCTTAGCAAGAACTTTCTTCTCAAGTATGTTCTTAGCATACTTGGAATTGATAAACAGCCAATAATTGCCAACATTCATGCAACTTCCTACATACATTGGGAAATTATGTATTTTCTCCTAGAGAGCTTACAGACAATGAGGAACATAGTTTAATTAGGAAATAATTTTATTTTTGGAGGTCACAGGTTGACTTTTGCCCACATGTCTTTACTAAATTATCATGTGGTTTGCTGTGTTCATGTTTTCACCCTTGGCCCTGTGACACAAAGGTCACTTGTAACCAAATCCCCCTGGACCAATTTCAAAAGAGATCACATTATCAGCATTCCAGGGATATAGATATTATTCAGAGCAAATGTTAGATTGGAGCTGCTGCTTGCTGCTTTCCATGCAACTCAGAGAAAATGCTAACAACACACTAATAGATTTGACATTATATGTCTGCATTACAATTTTTATTTAGATTTAATTGTAATACATAACATCAAAATAACAATAATCCTATGATAACCATACAGTCCAGAGCTGGGCTACATTATTCACATTTATGACAGTCATTCACTTTGCCCATTTCTACTCACAGTTGATGACTGTTGATTTACCAGACTTGATGAGAATAGATCCATGCACTGGGGTGAAGCAGTGACTACATGTAGATAGAGTTGCAGTAAGTCACCACAGATTTTTATTTCAACTGATAAATCTAAACCACTAACCAGTCAAATCCCTGCTAGATAGTTAAGGGCTACTGAATACAGTAGACTGAGCATTGCAGTGTGCGGTAATTCAATATGCCGATGGCCCAACAACTAATAACATCGTTCCCGGGGTCTTGGCAAGACTACTGGGAGTGGGCGTGGGGAGAAGAGCGGGTCGATAAGTGAGAGAATTACACAGAATTCAAGATTGGAGTATCCGCACATCAGGGTTGTACCTCCCTTAATGTGTGTATTGATCCTCATGTTTGTGTGTGTTTATGTACATGTCTGTTGTACTGTGACATAATAATTCAGGGTGTGATTTTTGCTCAACAGGAGAATAGACTGGGAGTCATAACATACCGCCAGCATGTAAAATATTACATGTAGATGTAAAGTTCATCTACAGTTAAACAGCTCACTAGAAACAGGCTCATAACCCACAGAGCAAAGTTATTGTAACCCTAAACCTACCCAATAAACCTAACCCCAATCCAAAGTTCTGCTTAAACTTAAATGGGAATGAAAGCCAAAAGGTTAAACATGCCTATAATTCCCTTTGAGTTATTGTGGGACTGTTTACATATGTAGCTGTCACACTCAGGGAAAGCAGGTTTGAGCTAGCATGAGAGCCACATTTCACAAGAAGAGAACAAACATTTTACCAAACTAGAGATATGTGGCTGAGATGTGTTTCCATTTGATGTGTGAACTGAGTATACGAATGGACCCTACTGACAATCACTGGATGGCATTCACCTTTTATTTTTTGTAAAAGATATCCCTTTCAGTTATCAAATTCCAGGTGTACTGTCTGTATATAGTTCTGCGGACAAAACTTGCTGTATGCAGTGGATGACTGAAAAATGCTTACAATAATTAAGAAAACAAACCATTAAGAACTGTACGGACGGATCAAGATCACTCTCCTGGAGGTGGAATTGGATGCGTCAGACTACTATTCACAGAAGACTTCACCAGTCAAACTTTAGAGGCTAAACTGCAAGGGGCAAAATCAGTAGTTATGCTTAAAAACAGGATGACCTACAAAGAACCAAATAGAGTCTACAAGTTGTTGAGGATAGTTGAGACAAACGTCTCTGAAAAAAAGAACTGGCATACCAACTTTAGTTACAGTTATGTTTTTGGTGTGTATAGCTGCCACTGGAATTGTTTCACTTGTCTCCTTTAATGAGGTAACTGCTGAATAGGAAAATTCTGAAGTGCACAAAAACATTTTGACTGCTCAAGTACAACCAAATGGACTCCATCCAGACTGGTGATGCTTATGGGTCAAAGACTTCAGGCAGTCATTGAATGAAAAATAATTAACAACCAATTCTAAACATGATGAAAACTATTTAAGATAATGTTCATATTTCAAATTACTTTTGGTTGCCTCAAATGGGGAGGAAAATGTTATATAAGGGCTGGAATTATGACACGGTTCATTGTTTCATATAAAATCCAAAGTGCTGCAGTACAGCACCAATACTACAAAAAACTGTCCAATTGTCACTGTCCAAGTACTTATGTACTGCACTGTACATTCCAATCGATTCTGGGTTCCCCTATTCTGTATTTTCTCTAATAGAACAGTACGTTTCTCTGTAGATTTTCGCTATACCGCAAAGTTCTATCTAGTTCATGGGTAGGCAATCCTGATCCTGGAGTACTGCAGGCATTTGTGTTTTTGACTGAACTGAACAGGTGTGTTGAAATTAACAAGTAATCAATGAACTATGCAGCATAACACCAGTTGGAAAAAAAACTTCCAGTATGCCAGGAACAGGGTTGCCTACCCTTGATATAGTACTTCAGTGAGGGGCCCAATGTAAACCACTATTTTCCCCGGGGGTGTTTGGCAAAAAGGTAGGCTGGTTAGTCCAATTCTGAAGTCCTTGACTTAAGTCTGTAGATGCTGCTATGATTGCAGCAAGAGCTCTGGTTAGTGAAAGGGCTGTGACATCACTCTAAAAACGGCACCCTACACAAGTAGGTTATCCACATTTCAAATGAAAGTATTACAATATTTAGTTTTTCATTGGAACCTGCCTCAAAACCATAGTGTCATGTGTTGCACATCTCTTTCCTGCTTACATACATGCGGTAATTGCTGTTAGCCTTGTTGTTGACAGCAGATAAATAGAAAGCAATAAAAATGTAACATTACAACATGTTAGAAACATATATAAAACAAAGAAGGTGAAAAACCCAAGCCTGCCAGCTAAACATAATCAGAAGCTAACTTAGTCAGTCAGTAAAATGATATGCTATAAATGTTAGCGGGAGCTCCTACAAGTGCAAAAGTCCTAAACATCTCTTACCACTTAGATAGTAAACATAACTCAAGAAAACAGCTACAGTGGATATAAAAAGTCTACACACCCTTGTTAGAATGCCAGGTTATTGTGATGTAAAAGAATGAGACAAAAATACATAATGTCAGACTTTTTTCCACATTTAATGTGACCTAGAATGTGAAAATGTCAATTAAAAACAAACTGAAATCTTCGCGGGGGGAAATGAAAAAAGAAAATCTTACAATAACCTGGTTGCATAAGGGCGCACACCCTCTTATAACTGGGGATGTGGCTTTGTTCAGAATTATGATTTCCTGACATATTTGCATCAGAGCAAAAGCCGTGGTCCGCCGAGAGCTTCCAAAGCATCAGAGGGATCTCATTGTTGAAAGATATCAGTCAGGAGAATGGTACAAAAGAATTTCCAAAGCATTAGATACATCATGGAACACAGTGACGACATCATGTGGAGAAAATATGGCACACAGAGACATTGCAAAGAACTGGATGTCCCTTCAAAATTTATGAAAAGTCAAGAAGAAAATTGGTCAGGGAGGCTTCCAAGAGGCCTAGAGCAACATTAAAGGAGCTGCAAGAATTTCTGGCAAGTACTGGCTGTGCGCTAAATGTGACAACAATCGTCCGTATACTTCATATGAATTGGCAATGGGGTAGGGTGGCAAGATGGTTCAACTTTTTGGCCATAATTCCAAAATGTATGTTTGGTGCAAAAGCAACACTGCACATCACCCAAAGAACACCATACCATACCCTCAGGAAAACATGGTGGTGGCAGCATCATGCTTTGGGGCTGTTTTTCAGCTGGAACCTGGGCCTTAATCAGGGCGGAGGGAATTATGAACAGTTCCAAATACCAGGCAATTTTGGCTCAAAACCTTCGGGCGTCCGTTAGAAAGCTGAAGATGAAGTTCACCTTTCAGCACAACAACGACCCAAAGCACACATCCAAATCCACAAGAGAATGACTTCACCAATAAAAAATTCAATTTTTACAATGGCCAAGCCAGAGACCAGACCTGAATCCAATTGAACATCTGTGGGGTGATCTGAAGAGGGCTATGCACAGGAGATGTCCTCGCAATCTAACAGATTTGGAGCGCTTTTGCGAAGAAGAGTGGGCAAATATTGCCATGTCAAGATGTGCCATGCTTATAGACTCCTACGCAAATAGTTGCTTCCAAGTATTAGTTTAAGGGTGTGCACACTTATGCAACCAGGTTATTGTGAGTTTTAATTTTTATTTCAGTTTGTTTTTCAATTGAAATGTTCACGTTATAGATATCATTAAAGTTGGAAAAAGTTCTGACATGATTTATCTTTGTCCATTTTTTTTACAACAAACACCTGGGATTTTAACAGGGATATGTAGAATTTTTATATCCACTGTACATTGTATGCGTGCACCAAAATGAAAAATCTGCTGATTTCTGATTACGAATATTTTCTTTGCAATTTCTGCAGATGCAGATTGGAATTCAAATATTTTCTTTTAGGGTCTTTTTAAGCTTTCTAGCACAAAATGACCAGTGCACTGATATAAAATTAAACACAGAAAAAAGAAAAACTATTAACTATTTGTTTGTATCTCTTTTAAGCAGTCAACAACACTCAATGCAATATTAATCTGCCTATTGTGGAAAGCAAAATTCTATGAGACAATGAACTCAAAATAGCCTCAAAGTGGTTGTATGGTCAGAGGTGACTGAGCAGTTCTGCAACAACACACAGACCTACAGTAGAACAGCAAACAGATGCACTGGAAACAGATGTAATGGATGCTTACAACTAAAGAGCAGGCGCCTACTAAGCCACAAATGAGATTATAAGTGGTCTGAGCTGAGTTAACCACATTGTGCATGTCTTCAGCAGACTAGCCCAAATACACTATCGTTGAAAAGTTTGGGGTCACTTAAAAATGTCCTTAAAGAGTTCTTCCACCGTACAGCGTCTGAGTTCTTTTTCCCATCTTAATTTTTTCTTTTTAACTAGAAGGCCAGCATTCCGGAGTCACCTGTTCACCGTTGACGTTGAGACTGGTGTTCATCGGGTACTATTTAAGCTGCCAGCTGAGGACCTGTGAGATGACTGTTTCTCAACTAGACACTCAAATGTATTTGTCCTCTTGCTCAGTTGTGCACCGGGGCCTCCCACACCTCTTTCTATTCTGGTTAGAGCCTGTTTGGCTGTTCTGTGAAGGTGGTAGTACACAGCCTTGTACAACAGCTTTCATTTCTCAGAACAAGAATAGACTGAGTTTCAGAGGAACATTCTTCGTTTCTGGCCATTTTGAGCCTGTAACTGAACACACAAAATGCTGATGCTAAAGATACTGATGCTGAAAACAGTTTTTAGCTGTGCTAACATAATCGCAAAAGGGTTGTCTAATGATCAAATAGCCTTTTAAAATGATATACTTGGATTAGCAAACACAATGTGTAAATGGAACAGAGGAGTAATGCCTGCTGTAAATACAACTATATACATTTTCTATTGAAAAGTTACAAATAGTCATTCACAACATTAACATTGTCTACACTGTATTTCTGATCAATTTGTCAATTTTATTTTAATAGACAAAAAAGACATTTCTAAGTGACCCCAAACTGTAAAACGGTAGTGTAGCTAATGTCTTATTAACTTTATATTTTCCCCATCTCTTTCTTTAAATATAATCAAATGCACTGCTGGTACCAAAAACCATTAAGTCCAAATAATATACAAAAAAGGATAAACTAAATAAAGATGGAGCAGGTCTATACAGTGACTCTGAATTACAGGATTATTGTTGAGGCAAAATACTATCCTATTTCAATTTGAGCAGAAGGGGGGATTTTCCTGCGGGGGCCCATTTGGTGGACTTAAATATAATTATTAATTAGTCAGTCAATGTTATACAGTTATTAAACAGAAGAATTTATTTGATGGAAGGGATTTTTTTTTCTCTTTGTTGTTTTTTATTTTCTCTTTTGTTTTTTATTTTCTCTTTGTTGTTTTTAGCGTTATGATTCAACGTTTCTGGGAAAATGGTTTGTTCTACCCACAGCCAATCATTGATACACTAACACCAAGTGCTAGTCAGAGTTGTAACCTAACACCAGCACCAATGCAACTTAAAGCTGCACTAGGAAGGACTTCTTCAGTAAAAAAAAAGTTAAATGCCAGTGGAATGTCAATTTAAGGTTTTTGGAGCATAACGCTATTTCCCCGACAATTCTGTTCTAGCAATCTTATTCCAGCTAACTGCCTTCTGCCAGGTGGGCTTTCCTCCTTGGCAAATTTTGTGAATGCATTACTGTAAGAAATTTTGTGAACGCTTACTGTAAAAAACTATAATAGCAGCTGCAGATCTGGCTGACAAACGGTCTATTCCTCCCTTATCAACAACAGCATAAACTATGAAAACGGCAAAGAAGCAAAAGAAGACTTAGAACAAATCTCTATAGCTAGCTACCAGGAACCCTAAACTAATGTTAGCAGGGCTAAAAATAATGGTGAACGATTCTTAGGAACAGGTAATTCTATTTTTATTTGGCTCGTCATTATGTATTGGGCATTGCTGCGGAACCACTTTCTGTCCGGTGAGTTATTGCAAAATGCTGTAATTGTTTTTATACTGAAAAGAAAATCCTACCTATTGCAGTAAATAAAAAACATGTTCAAATTTAACCAACATAAACTATCAGGCAAAAATATTGCCACCGTGCAACCAAAACTATGAGTATGGAAATAGAAGGACAAATCTAAAAAAGAACATCAAAATATGTGTAGCAGTTAAGTAATGGCTGATTGTGACAGAGTAGGTTATAAATTTAAAAGATGTGACATAATAAATTACATAATAAATGACCACATAACTAGAATGTGGTCTAGTTATGAATTATAACATCAAACAATAAAACGTTTTTAATATCATTACTATATATATTTTTTGGCCTGTGGTTTGGGTCCTAAACGTTTAATTTTGTCCCGGACCTTTGGATTCCTGTCGGCGTCCCTGTTGCAAGTAAGTCTATTTCGTTTCTCATCCATGACTTGTGAAGCTGTGCTGAAAAGCGCGTGATTGTACACGCATGTACAGCGAGAACAGAAACTTGCGTGCAGCTTCAGCCAGGGTGGAAAAAGAGGTCTTATTACTCTTCCCGTTTTCTAATGCATCTTCTTTTCTGAGAATAGTGTGTTCTGCTAGGTATGCTTGCACCTGCAAAGAGAGGAAACGTTCAGTTGCTTTAACTCCAGAAGCAAAAAGCAACATGCTTATGTGTCTTTCCCATAAAACTAAACATATTGCTATACTATATTAATATGCAGAGCTGAAGTGCATGTTCCATACATCCCAATCAGGCAACTTCAAATTTTTCAATAGCATTGAACATGTTTCAATCATTATCTAGTAGTACAATATGCACTTTCTCCTTTGGGATTTTCCAATTCTCAAACATGTTAGAAAAAGCCAGTAAAATGGAAGCAACTGTTCTCTAGTGAGTGTAAAATGTATTTTTTCAGTCAAACTCAGCATACACATGGGGCTGACAGTGGTGTAACTGTTGGCTGTAATGTCCAATCTAAGCAGCTTGTGAGTATGTTTCTCCAAGACACTGTACATTTTGTTTTGTTTATCACTATTAGCGTAGCCTTGGTTTGTCTCTGGGTGATGCACCTTTAAATGCAATCCCAAACTTGATGTTATTGAATGATATTGATTGATTGTCATACGGGACACAAAATACCCTAACTACACATAAAAATTTCTGTCTTGGGTAAGTTTCAACAAATGTGAGCATTGTGTTTCTCCCATATGTACAAAAGTAGCAACATGACTGTGCAGAAAGCCTTTAGATGCTTCTAAATAAACGTACGCAACTAGATGTTGCAAATAGCGTAAAAATTGCCTGCTTATTGGAACCAATCAAAATGTTTACACAGATTCTGTCCGCATATTCTACTTTAAATGGCTTCCATTCTAGATCAGTTTTATGATCTAGATCAGGTTAATAAAATATGAACAATCAATGAAATAAAATAATGTAATAAAAAATGTAATAAAATAAAATTACTTAAAAATTACTTAACATGAAAATATTTAGATGCTAAATGAGGTTGATGTCTGGTCCATTGTGGCAGTAAATCCTCTTATTCCAGAGTAAGTATCTCAGAGCTGGCAGGCCAGCTGTCAAAAAGCTAGGAAGCCACAGAAGCAGGGGGTAGGGAGGTAGTGTAGAGCAAGAGAGGAGTAGTTGTGGTACTGGGGTATTGTTCCACTACCACACAGCTTCCCTACCTGGATTCACATGTTTCGAGTCGCACACACAAAGAGACACAAACACAGACACACATGCAAAAATATCTCTCCCACAAACTGAGAACTTTAGATCATATAAACTCAGAAAATCCTCTTAGTCTGGAGTCTTAGGGTGTAAATCAATAGAGTAATGCAGTGGTTGCATTACAAGCATTAAAATAAAGCATTACATGCATCTGTCATTGTATTTGTAAATGCATTTTATGAACTTATAAGTCATGTTAATATACATAAAACTAGGATGTATGAAATGATACATTTTCCTTAAAGTTTAAGCTTTAGTATAGGTTTTCCATAAAAAAAGATTTCATGTTTTTAGCAAATGTTCAAAATAATATTTTTTTACAAAATTAGTGAGAGTCACTGACATTTACACACATTCAATGTGAAACATTTCAGCCACGGTTTCACAATTGTTTGTTTTCTGGCATCTCTGCCAAACTGAGGAAACAGCAACTGGCGGGCTTACTGTGAGTTCATTTCCCATACCTTGACCATTAATTTTGTTTCGTTCTCAGATGGTGTAGATTGACCAATGTTAAATCATCTAAAAGACTACGTGTTTGAATTTTGGGATCACTTGCAGAAACTTTTAGATTAGATGTCAAGGGTAGCCTCCCATCCACTGCCTCCCGCACTGAATTAGTTAATTTAAGCATAGATATTGTAGCAAATGAATTTAACCTTTCAAAACATTCTGTGATGTTGTGGGTTTGTTTTATGAGAATCAGGTAATATTTAGCAAAGAAAACATTTCCATATTTAACACCAGCAGTACCACATCCTTGTGATACAGACTACTGAAAGCAGATAGATTTTCTGGTACTGGCCTAACCAGCGTTTGCACACATCTTATATATGTGTCTAATTAATGTATGTTTTTGTATTAGTATGATATTTGTGGGCTGTGTGTCAAGTAAATACTGAACTGAACCCCGGTCACACAAGTTTGTAAACAATAGTTATTCCATCATCCAGCAGTGCACCACAGTGAATTTTGTAATTTGAAGAACAGAACATTTGTTGCGTAAATATACAAAAAAACTATCCACAAAAGTTTGTAAAACAGGCTATTATAAGGTCCACACGTGTAGCAAATACCTGATCAGTACAAAAAATATAATTAGCTAGACAGGATAGAGATCAGCCAATACAATTTCGAACAGTTTTATAGACATATGAGATGACAGTGAACCTATATCAAAGTGATGGGAAAGCAAGTGTGGAGAAAAAAAGGAACAGTAGATTTTCCAAAGCATACAACTTCATTTATGAATCATGGTGGAGGTAATGTCAAGGCATGGGCATGCATAGCTGTCTCTGGAACGGGCTCAGTCCTCTTCATTGATGATGTAATGATAGATGGCAGCAGCAGAATGAATTCAGAAGTGTACAGATGCATCTTGTCTACAAATGTACAAAAAAATACCCCCAGACTCAGTGGGCGGCACTCCATAATGCATCAGGACCACAAACACACTGCCAACGCAACCAAGAAGTTAATCAGGGAAAAAGTAGAACGTTTAAGACTGGTCAAGTTAATGTCATGATTTAAATCTGAATTTGAGTGCATTCCACTTGCTTAAGAGGAGACTGAAGTTAGGAACTCCCCAAAACAAGCCACAGCTCAAAATGGCTGAAGAAAAGTCATGGCAAAAGTCTCAAAGGATTATAACAAGAGTTTTGAAAAGTCAATTGGTGACTGACTCATTGCTGTTAATGCAAGCAAGGGATTTGCAACAAAATACTAGCTTTTATACTTCTACAACATGTAACCACTTTTGCCCATGATATCCTCTGACAACAACCAACCAGACAGTTAATGAAACTGTGGGTTTGTACAACCAAATCATTTCTTCACAAACTGTCAGAAACCATCTCAGGGAATCCTCTGCATGCTTGTTGTCCTCACCATGGTCTAGACATTGCTGGAGAAAGTTAATGTATCATTAGCAACTTCAGAGGGAAAATGCTTGGCTTTGATGGCCACTGGCACACTAGATACTGTTGTAATTTCTCATGAACACAATAGGTGGGGCTAAACCCAGCCTGGCACTCATTTGGTACAGTACCATGCCATGATGCTGAAAAGCCAAAAGAAAGCTTCACGGATAATGTCATACTTAGAAACCATATCCACTGTAACTCATTAATGGGTTCTGACATAAGTTCCCACTTCCAAGTTTCTCAATAAATGTCTTTCTTCCATTAATCATCCTCACTCTTTTTCCTTTCTGCCAAAACTGGAAAAAAATTACATTGTTAGCCGTGAACCTGTCTCCATACTCATCTTAATTATTCACACTCTGAAAAATTTACTCATGTTACTCTTCTCTTTCTGAAGAGTTCCACTAATGGAGCAACCATCAGTCAAATAAGGGAATTAGGAAAACCCACTCATCAACCTATTGACAACATTCTTTCAAAAAGTAGGGAAAAAAACGGGTACACTTCCTCATGGTCCTAATAGATACAATGACACAGAGAACATTTTAAAAGAGGAAGAGGACGGATGATCTTATTGAGACAGACAGACAGCATAGATATAGAATGCTAATTCAAACAACAACAGGACAGGCCTAGCCGAACCCAAAACAATTAAGCACGAAGGAGACAAAATGACCAGACAACCCCACACAACAAACAAATGATAACAGGAGATCCACCTAAGTTCTAAACAAACAGTCCCATGTGGTAACTGGTGGTGGTTGAGCAACTCTCTCTGCTTTGTAGAAGTACTGTGTCCATGGTAGCTGGAGAGGAGGGGAGGAGTGGAGAACACAGATGGGAAGGAGGGGAGATGAGAAGAAACAAAAATGACAAAGCTAGAAAATAAAATAGAGATCTTTGGACACGCACACTAGCAGGAGGGTTCGGTGCTGAAAGAAGGAAGAGTTTGTAGAAAAGAACATAACACCTACTTCAGAATATGATATTGAATTTTATAGGGCTATTTTGCTTCGACTGGAAATCTTTTTTTATGTAAATATATTAAACATATGCAGTATATTACGGCTATAACGGTACACTTATTCATAAAACTTTATGGTTCACCTATGACTCAGAATAAATAAAAAGTATATACAACTGTGGTAAAAATTAAGAGACCACTACAAAAAAGTTGGAAAGGAAGGAAAAAGATGCAGTGGTCTCTTAATTTTTCCAGAGCTGTATATACATAAAAAACAAATAGCTGGCAACACTGTGTTAAATGCCTCTTGAATAAATTGATGAAAGCAGAAACATAGTATGCAGTTTTGTTTAAAAAAGAGCCTTTGTGCACATTGCAGTTGAAATTCAAATTTATTTGGGAAGTTATCTAACTGTTTTTTTGAGCCGAACATGAGGAGAAACTGCTAGCACTACAATGGCAAGTGGTGGTTTTGATCCCCAACATAGAAGAATCTGCCAGCTTCAATTACATCTCCAGTTGGAGAGCATTGCATTCCATGGACTACATATGGGGATCGATTTCTGTCAAAATGTTATGAACTTAAATACTGCAAGTGAAATATATATAATACAACTGTGAAATAAAAAGTGCAGTCAACAAATATGTTCTTACAATTTCAAACACATGTTAAAATACAAAAACATGTAATTAATCATTAACAAAAACAAACAATGATTATCAAATGAATAAAGACAAATGTTTATTTTCAAACATGTTTTCTCAGAGTATTCATCATCTGCATTTTACAGAAATGTGACTATCATTAAACTTTTGAGAGGCCTTACATATTTCTGCGCTATTCTACATAGTTGTGGGTGTGGCTGCATATTTCTGATTCGTTTTTTTCAGTTCACGGAATCCAGATTAGGACCTCTTGCTTCAGCTTAGTCTCCAGAACCCATATATATTTAAAATGTACTTAACTATATAAATAAAGAGCACATAATTAATCGTATGAATAAAAAGTCAGGGAACACATAATATCAATATCAAAAATTGACATTGACGACAAATAGGTGACAACAGGTGCACTGGAGAGGCAACAGCAACAAAGCCTCCAAAAAAGAAATGGTTTTGCAGGTAGTGGTCCCAGACAATTTCTCTCCCTTCACTCTTCCTGACCTTTTCTTCTCTAGTTATGCATTTTGCTAGTGTCACTACTGGTAGCATGAGGGGGTACCTGCAGCCCATTCAGATTGCACAGGTAGTCCAGCACCTCCAGGATGGCACATCCATTAAGGCCGTCGCAAGAAGGTTTGCTGTGTCTCCCACTACAGTCTCAAGAGCATTGAGGAGACACCAGGAGATGGGCTGTTACATAAGGAGAGCTGGACAGGAGTGTAGATGGGCATCAACCCAGCAGCAGGACCGATATCTGCTCCTTTGTGTGAGGAATAACAGGGAGGAGCATTGCCAGAGCCCTAAAAAATTAGCTTCAGCAGGCTACTGGTATGCATATTTCTGACAAAAGAGTCAGAAACAGACTCTATGAAGGTGGCATGAGGGCCCAACATCCTCTAGTGGGACCTGTGGTCACAACACAGTGCAGCTCGATTGGCATTCATCAGAGATCACCAGAATTGTCTGGTCAGGCATTGGCACCCCATTCTCTTTACAGGTGAGAGAAGGTTAAAACTGAGCACAAAAAATGTGGCATACATAAAAAAGTCGGGAGATGCCACGGTGAATATTACGCTGCCTGCAATTTCATCCAGCATGACGGGTTTGGCGGTTGGAAAGTGATGGTCTGGGGATGCATAACCTTGGAGTGTCGCACAGACCTCCACATGCTATCCAAGAGTACCCTGACTGCTGTTAGGTACTGTGCTGAAATCCTCAGACCCATCATTTGACCCATGGGTTCCTCCTGGTGCAGAAAGATGCCTGGCCTCATGTGGCCAGAGTGTGTAGGCAGTTCCTGAATGACGAACGCATTGATGCCATTGACTGGCCTCATGTTCCACAGACCTGAATCCAATTGACAACCTCTATCAATCAGTCAATCAAATGTTGTTTTAAAAAGCCCTTTTTACATCAGCAGTTGTCACAAAGTGCTTTCACAAATCACCCGGCCTTAAACCCCAAAGAGCAAAAGACCGTGGTGTTGAATTTCAGTGACTACGAAAAACTCCCTAAGAAGGCTAAAATTTAGGAAGAAACCTAGAGAGGAACCAGGCTCAGAGGGGTGACCAGTCCTATTCTGACTGTGCTGGGTGAACATATTAAGAGTCCAAATTGAAATAATTAATAAATGCATGTGGGCTGAGTCCAGCGTCTATTAAAACCTTGTGCAAGTCGGAAGCATGACCAGATGGACAAGGATAGGGACAACCGAGGGGGCAGGGAAGCCAGCAGAGTGGCAGCTGAAATTGTCAGGTATTGGCTAGATCTGCAACACAACCAGGAAAACTTGGGAAAGGGACAGCAACGAGTCAAGGCTGGTACTCCGCAGGTATGGGCCAAGACCTCATGTCCTCCTAAGTTTAAAACAGCAGGATTTATAGTGGAGGAGAACTAACCCTACTCCCCCAGCACAATAATATAGCAGCATAAGACATTGGGGCTGAGACAGGGGGGTCCAGTGACACTGTGGATCTATCTGGGAGAGGCCCCGGACAGGGCCAAACAGGCAGGAAATCAATCCACCCACATTGCCAAGCATCAACCAAAGGGAAACCCACCAACCGCAATCATTCTGTATGAGGGCAGAGTATTGCCAGCAGATTACAGCCAAATTGCACCAGTGCGTAACAGAGAGACAACAACAAGCCAGTGACTCCGCCCCCGAATGGCGATAAGAGCCACCTGTCAAGACAGCAAGAGTGGACAGTATCAAGCGTTTCTGGTCACATACATGTAATCATAGGCCATGGTGAAGAGATGAGTCTTTAGTAGACACATGAAAGTTTGCAGTGAGTTTGCATTTCTACTCTTAATTGGTAAATCATTCCACAGTAGTCGAGCTATATGAGAAGACCCTGCCTCCGGCTGTTTGTTTAGAAATTGTAGGTACAATTAAAAGGCCTACATCTTGTGATCTAAGGTTAACGTGTAGGTATGCATGTCTGGATCATTTCAGTGAGGTAAGTAGGAGCAAGTCCATGTATTGATTTATAGATTAATAATAAAACCTTTAAATCAGCCCTAACACTAACAGGCAGCCAATGTAAAGAGGCTAGTACTGGAGTAATGTGTTAACATATTTTGATTCTAGTTAGGATTCTATCAGCCATGTGAAGCACTTTTTGAAGTTTATTTATTGATTCATCAGGGTAACTGGAAAGAAGAGCATTGCAGTGATCTAAACTAGGAGTAACAAAAACATGGAATAGTTTTTCTACATCAGTTTTTGATAAAAGGTTTCAGATTTTTATAATGTTTCGAAGATGAAAATAAGCAAATCTTGAGATGTATTTTGTATGTTCATCAAAGGAGAGGTCACGGTCAAGGGGAATGGCATACACACTACTTAGTCACATTATGAGTTGCCGTGATGAAATTAACATTAGTTGGAGTTTGAATTCAGCATTCAATCGTTAGGTAATTTTGGTTTCCATTGGCCTTGTTACGTCATTTTGTTCTCAATGAATTACACAGTGTACAGTAAAGATTTTGATCTGTAATGTATTTCCTTTATCAAGACCTAATGTGTGATTTAAGTTGAACAGTGTATAACATAGAATACCTCAATTTGGAATATTTCAATATAGCTCATTACATGAGTTACTTATTTCATACTTTTTTGGTAGGTACTGCCCTGTTCAACCAATTTAAAGAGGGAAGAATTATCCTAAATTAGGTCGAAATACCTATTAAATCTGTAGAAAAAGGATAGATCTAAAGATGAAAGTACTAGCATGGGTTCATAACATGATTAGGATTGTCCCTTTAGGGTCCCTTAAAGTTTCTGTGATCTAAATTTGGCTAGACTAATTTGAAGCTTGCCTTATTGAAGTGAAATGTCCATGTTTTAAACAACTACAAGCAGTGCATGCTATAAATATTGTGTGGTGTGCACAAAAACTGGCTTTTGTCTCTGCTCCCGTTTCATCTGACTGAATAGTGTATTTCGATAGAATCAAGTATTATTCCAACATTTCTTGGGAGGGTTGCTGGCCATGTATAAACACAAGCTGATTTCTACTTGATCCTGGCCATTATTACAATAATTTGTTTCATGGAGGCATTACAGAATGCCTTTCTCAATGCCAATAGAAAGAGACAGCAGTAAATTCTGATGGTTACACACATGCACAATCTTTTCAGACACAACAAACACACACTTGCATTGTGTTGGTGCTGTGGGCTGACTGATAATGGCTGCTGACAGCCTGAGTGTGCCCAGTGAGGACAGACCCTGCCACTGTCTCACTTCTGTCTGTTGAAAGAGGGCATATCAACACCTTGTCAACGATAAGAGGGGGAAAACACAGGACGGAGTGCTGAAGGAGAATAGAAAAAGAGAGGAAGACTGATGTGTTGAGAGAAAAGACAGTCAGGCAGAAAGAGAGGGGATGTGGAAAATGAGACTTGGTGTTGGTTACAGCTTGGTGGTGACACCACCTCAACAACCACCTCTGAAACCTGACTTGAGTGTGCCTGCATACTGGGGTTCATATTTTCTCTTTTCATGCTGGTGGCACACATTAAAACATGTGGCTTCTTCTCACCATGTTCAATCATTCAAGAAAACCTATGACAACTGTTAAAAGACAAACGAGATCGCCAAAGAAGTAGCAGCAACAGAAGTAATTCAAAATAGTATCCAACAACCCGGAGAAAGACAGAGAAGAACCACAATATAGGCACCTTCGGGTTTCCACTTGAAGGAGCCCCAGGGCCAAAATACACCCCCAAACTCTCTCTCCTTTGTAACATCTAGCCTTCACTCTGACTTAACAGTAACAGATGTCAGACTGAATCTATTAACCACAAGCCTATAAACAACCCCACTCCCATTAACCAAATATTATGCAATAACCGCACACTGAGGTAGTTTAGGAAAACCATCAATTGACAAGACAACCCAGTAACAAAAAGAAGCCCATAAAATTATCTGATATTTTAAGACAGTTTATGGGTGTCTTCTTTTCAATCTCTTTAAAACATAAAGCTTAAAGACTTGTTGCAAACATGATCCTAAACACACACAGACTACTAACACATACCAATCAGCCGTAACACTATGATTACTTACAGATGAACTGAATAACACTGATAATTTCATTATCATGGCACCTGTCAGTGGGTGGGATGTATTAAACAACAAGTGAACATTCTGTCCAAGCGTAAGGATCTGGGCAAATTTGACAAGGCCCAAATTATGATGACGATACGGTTAGATCAGAGCATCTGCAAAATTGCAGCCCTTGTGGGGTGGACTTGGTCTGCAGTGGTCAGTGCCTATAAAAGTGGTCCCAGGAAGATCAAGCGGTAAACCAGCGACAGGGTCATGGGCGGCCAAGGCTCTGATGCACGTGGGGAGGGAAGGCTTGCCTGTGTGGTCCGATCCCACAGACAAGCTACTGAAGCTCAAATTGCTGAAAATGCTAATGCTGGCACTAATAAAAAGGTGTCAGAACACAGTGCATCACAATATGTTGCATATGGGGCTGTGTAGTTGCAGACCAGTCAGGGTGCCCATGCTGACCCCTGTCCACTGCTGAAATGGTCTGGACCACGGATGAAATGCGTTTGAAAAGCGTTTGTCAGCCTTTCAATTTTGCCAGAATTCTATTTCATTTAAAAAATGAAATGTAAACTGCAAGGTAAGGAGACCACCTAATTTTAGCTAAGCATTTCATAGCATACTAATCCCTAACATGCTGGCATGGAGCATTTAACCACCAATTGTATGTTCCCCTACATTCATACCATTCAATTTCATGGTTAGATCATACCGGCTGTATTTTGCTCATCCATACACAATGTGTAGCCCTTGTGTTATTGGCCACAGTGTCAGTGAGGTAGTAAATGAATACTATTTAATAAAAATATATGTACATTTGAAATTTTAAATAATTATGGAGCACTTAGATTTCCAATTTTTAATATTACCAATAAAAAAACTGAATGTAGTAAAATACAGAGGTCCTTGAAGAAAACATGATGCAGAATGCAAAGGACTTCCGACTAAATCAAAGCTTCATCTTTCAGCACAACAATGACTTGAAGAAAACATTCATGACAACGCTGGAGTAGCTTTGGGACAAATCACTGAATGTCCTTCAGTGGCCAGCCAATGTTCTGACTGGAACCCCATGGGACATTTGTGTGGAGTCCTGAAGATGGCAACATTACGCATCCTATCTGTCAAAATTTGACAGGGGCAACAACAATGGAAGAAACTGCCCAAATCCAGATGTGCAAAGCTGGTTGACGCATACCCGTGAAGACTCAAAACTGCACTTGCTGCCAAAAATGCTTCTACGAAGTACTTTAATACATTTTTTATTTAACCTTTATTTAACCAGGTAGGCCGATTGAGAACAGATTCTCATTTGCAATGGCGACCAGGTCAAGACAAAGCGCAGATGTGCAGGACAACATACAACTACACATAGAGAACACAGTATACAAAATAAAAACTCAATACTCAATAAATGGTTCTAAACACTGTGGCACCTGAGATGTTACATTTTATTATTTTCAATAATTTGACATAAATGCAATCATAAATATTTATTATGTCTATAACACAACTGTGTTGTGTCCTAAGAAACTGTATATACCAGTGAGATCAACTCATGGATGGAAATAATGGCTAATCATTTAAATAAACTTAAAAATATTACATACAGCATGAATAGGAAGATTGTTCTATTAGTTTTTTCTCATGTAATTCCTAGGTACTAATGATCATAACATGTTCACAAAAAAATTCTTTAACCAATTTTACAACCCCATTTCCAGAGAATCACAATGTAGGATTCTTTATGAATTTATTGGTAAATTCCTCTGTAAAATAAGTATTTGGTCACCTACAAACAAGCATGATTTCTGGCTCTCACAGACCTGTAACTTCTTCTTTAAGAGGCTCCACTCGTTACCTGTATTAATGGCACCTGTTTGAACTTGTTATCGGTACAAAAGACACCTGTCCACAACCTCAAACAGTCACACTCCAAACTCCACTATGGCCAAGACCAAAGAGCTGTCAAAGGACACCAGAAACAAAATTGTAGACCTGCACCAGGCTGGGAAGTCTGAATCTGCAATAGGTAAGCAGCTTGGTGTGAAGAAATCAACTGTGGGAGCAATTATAAGAAAATGGAAGACATACAAGACCACTGATAATCTCCCTTGATCCGGTGCTCCACGCAAGATCTCAACCTGGGGGTCAAAATTATCACAAGAACGGTGAGCAAAAATCCCAGAACCACACGGGGGGACCTAGTGAATGACCTGCAGAGCGCTGGGACCAAAGTAACAAAGGCTACCATCTGTCCCCCTGCTTTAGCCAGTAGATGTCCAGGCCCGTCTGAGGTTTGCTAGAGAGCATTTGGATGATCCAGAAGAGGATTGGGAGAATGTCATATGGTCAGATGAAACCAAAATAGAACATTTTGGTAAAAACTCAACTCGTTGTGTTTGGAAGAGAAAGAATGCTGAGTTGCATCCAAAGAACACCATACCTACTGTGAAGCATGTGGGTGGAAACATCATGCTTTGGGGCTGTTTTTCTGCAAAGGGACCAGGACGACTGATCCGTGTAAAGGAAAGAATGAATGGGGCCATGTATCGTGAGATTTTGAGTGAAAACCTCCTTCCATCAGCAAGGGCATTGAAGATGAAACGTGGCTGGGTCTTTCAGCATGACAATGATCCCAAACACACCGCCGGGCAACGAAGGAGTGGCTTCGTAAGAAGCATTTCAAGGTCCTGGAGTGGCCTAGCCAGTCACCAGATCTCAACACAATAGAAAATCTTTGAAGGGAGATGAAAGTCCGTGTTGCCCAGCGACATCCATGCATGGATGCGTACTTCGAAAAATCCACCAGAAATAGTCACAATATTATTTTTTTTTATTTTTGGCTTACAATAACTTAGCTACTGAAGGTGGTAGCCAGCAAAGTTTTTGTCTATCCTGACCCAAAAAGCATTCATGGATGTGTACTTGGAAAATCCAACAAAAATAGTCACAACATAACCGTGAACAGTTTTATTTTAGGCTTAATATAAAGTAGATACTGAAGGTTACAGCCAGCAACGGGAGTTGAACGCAAGACCTGTGGTTCTGTAGTCCACGTCTCTAGTCACTACGCTATTCTACAAGGGTCAGTCAGTAAGTCAGAGACATTCAGCCTTCTTGGCTGGCTCCGTTTAAGGGGTCTGGAAAAGGTTGGGACAGGGGCATTTTCACCACTGTGTTGCAACACCTCTTCTTTTAGCAAGAGTCTGTAAGCTTTTGGAAACTCAGGAGAACTGCTGTAGTTTGAATGTGAAATGTTTTCCCATTCTTGCTTGATATAGGATTTGAGCTGCTCAATAGTTAGGGTCTACTTTGTCGTATTTTTCTAATGTTTTCAATGGATGACAGGTCTGGACTGCATGCACGCCAGTTTACTACGGAGCCATGCTGTTGTAATACGAGAAGAATGTGGTTTGGCATTGTCTTGTTGAAATAAGGCCTTCCCTGAAAAAGACGTTGTCTGGATGGCAGCAAAGAAGAAACCGTATATTAACAAGATCCAGAAACGCCACCTCCCTCTCTGGGCCCGAGCTCATTTAAGATGGACTGAGGCAATATAGAAAACAATCCTGTGGTCTGACTAATCAAAATGTGTAATTCTACTTGGGAATCTTGGGCTCCAGGTCCTCCGGGCTAAAGAGGAGAGGAACCATCTAGCTTGAATCAGCGCACAGTTCAAAAGCCAGTATCTGTGATGGTATGGGGGTAAATTAGTGCACATGGCATGGGTGACTTACACATCTGTGAAGGCACCATTTGAGTGAATCTGGCTGTTTGAGTGCCCCAGGCCAGCACTACACAGTACCTATAACCCAGTATCTATAACCCAGGGTGAAGCTGTAGTGTGCCATGTCTACACAGGGGTGGGAGGAATGCCAGAAAAAAACACCAGTTCAAAAACAGCCTCTCTTACAGCGGAAATAAAAGGATATAGGCAGAGATGAGACAGACATGTGGGCAGGGAAAGGGGAAAAGGAGAGGGAGGGATATAAAGAGAGGAAGGCCAAAGGTAGACAGGGAGAGACAGAGGGAAGAGGGAAAGACAGATGAAAGAGAGAGACAGAGGAGAGAGGGAGAAGAAAGACTGAGACAGAGGGAAGAGAGAGAAAGGAGATAGAGGCATGGGGTAGAAGAGAGGGAAGAGTGAGATAGCGAAGAATGGATAGAGGGAAGACGGAACAGACAGTGACATGGAAGAGACAGTGAAGAGAGGGAGGATAAAGTGTAAAGAGAGAGATAGAAGAGAGGGAGATATGGAGATAAGAGAGGCAAATTGAGGGAAGACACAGGAAACAGACAGAGAAGAGACACAGGAAACAGAGACAAGGAAAAGAGACAGAAGAAAAAGGAAGAAAACTTGGGTAAAGAGGAAGGAGAGGGATGAAAGGAAAAGACGGAAAATAGGGGAGCAATGCAGAGTCTGTTGGCGTGGTTTATGGGATTACCCAGATTATCCTCAGATCAACCACAGAACCCCTCCCCCCTCTATCTGCCTGTCCTCCCCTATACAGGGGATGAGCTTGTCAGCATCAGATACACCTGTTTGGTAGAGCAGTGTGGTGGTGCTACACACAACACATGTATACACACACTCAGTGTAAATAGCCCTTTCCATATTGCTTCAACATGATTTCCAACAGAAAAACATGAAGAGATAATGCAATACTGGCCAACATCTAAACACAAAATACCTTGAAACCGCATGAGTCTGTTTGTCTCAGTTCAAGTCTTGTAAGTGTGGAGAGCTGAACAAAGTAGAAAGTGTCAGTATTATAACTGGGGATAATTAAACAGAGTGATTGGCTGAGACGATCCCTTCTCTCTACTCATTTCCTATGGTGTCCCTGCAATGAAGGTAAAACCTGTCAAAATGTTTTTAGCAGGTCCCAAGTAGGAAAAAATATGAAATATCTGCCTTTGGTTTGGGTTTAGGCAGTAAAAATGTGCATGCTTAGTGTCAAAATTATGGTTAGGACTAGACTAAGTTTAGACATAAAGGTTAAGTAATTAGGATTTTGATTAGGGTTAGGGAATAGGGAATACACATTTCTGGGTTTCAGGTCCACACAAAAATAGAAACCCCAATATGTGTGTGTTGGTTATTCTCTGTCTTGGCACTTAATTAATCCAGTATGTGTGTGTGTTTATATGTAGAATAACAAGCCTTGGAACTGTCAATACCTATGTATGCCCCACAGTGCCACAAACCATAAAAGTTTGCCGGCCCAAAGCCAAGTGTGTTCACTAAATGCCATAGGAGGAAAACCCAGGGGATACGACCCCCAATAGAATTATGATTTGTCGCCCCAAATATAGCACAGTAAACTGCTATGAAATTTCAATAATTGTAATAAAGCACAATGAAAACACTTGTGCTGATTATTGACACTTAATAGTGCGTTATTACGTTCCAAAAGACTGCGACTCCCTTTGGCCCCCTGCGACTCCCTTTGGATCTGTGTCTCCCTTTGAATTTGAGTCAATGAGAGAAGCTTGCAATGCAATGTATATATGTAGTGCTACATAGTTGGCAAGGTGACAGTGTTCGTGTGTCTACCATCTGAAAGTAATTCAATCCACGTAGCTCACGTGAGCTTAATCCAGTAAGTTTGTTTTATGTTGATAGGGTTCACAAACAACAGCTGAATTTGCAGAACTACAGCGAGCAAACCAATGGCCCAAACTAAAACAGTATTACAGCACTACTTTTGGTGTCCCCCTCAAGAACTGGTCTTGAGAAAATGCTATGTATCTGTCAATGTTAATATCAGATTTTCCAAGAAAACTGTATATAGAGAAACACATTTTGTGTGTGCTAGCAAGGACCTCTGCCCAACCTTCTGAACCATATAGGTCAGCCCCAAATGTGGAAATAAGCGAGATATTCTTCTGCGCAAGTGTTGACACTGAAAACTGAGGAAAGGGTTTAAAAAAATTCACCCGAACATTGACATAGGCTCTGCTACCGTTTTATTGTTTTATTTGTCCATTCATATTTAGCAGATGCTCTCGTCCCGTGCGACTTTCAGTAGTGAGGGTATAGACTTCCCTCCCCAATCAGAAAGGAACCCGCAACTCTGGCATTACACTCAGCATGCTCTTACGAATTGAGCCACATGGGACTTCTCGGGTGGAGACGGCGGCAGATTTAATACTACAGTCAAACTCAACAAACCTTTAGGGAACGGCTAAAATAATACAGACCTCTTTAAATTCACATTGAGTGGCAATTATAAGCAGTGGCCCACATAAAACATATTGGATTAGCCTGAAAGACACAATTAGCATCAATAACATCGTTCTGCATATTGAAAGGTTGAGCTGCTTAGCGCATTGTAAAGGGAAATAATTGATGTTAAAAATTGATCTTTGTCTATGCGTGCCTGCATGTGCGCATGTTCCCATAAACACTGACAAAAGTTTAGCTTTCATACTCTTCCATCCTTTCCTGCTCCCTGCTGGCTGGACATAGTGGACACTGTGTATTTTGGCTAAGGAAGGACTGCAGTATTGACGGGGAGGAGTACTTAAACATGTGACATATTTTGTCCCCCCTGTGTTTTCAAGGAGAATATCTGGCAGACAGGGGGAATCAGATCAGAGAGAATGCAGACAGAAACCTAGAGAAGAACTGACAAAAGGGGCCATATCTCCAGCTGTAAAAAAATTGGTACGGAGTGCATGTCACCGTGCACATGGGCCTGTGTGTTTGCGTCATGCATGTGGTTGTGTGCAACAGTGTGCATTGGTGTGTGTGTATACATGTGTATTTGTACATCAGAGAATTGCATGTTGACCATTTGCAACTGTTCATAGCATTCTATAATGACTTCTACATCTACTATAATTTAGGTTAGAAACAAGCTGTTGGTTTAAAAAAAAAACTTTTTAAGAAAGAAAGCTAGCAGTGTGTTTTGTTCTGTTCTGTTTAGAGCACAGTGAAGGAGGAATGTAATGAGACCTACTAAACTACCAGCAATACCTGTTGCTGCCAATCTGGCTTCAATGGGTCAACGGGCCAAATCTTTTGAAATGCTTAGTCTATGAGCTAAACATCCCCTCCCCTTTCTCAAATTTAAAAATGCCAACACCAGCAAAATGCTGATTTGTCCAATGAACACTTCCTTCCTTCTTACCCCAACACTTCCCCTAGCCTCCTCTGAATGCACACACATCCACAGTCACACACACACAGAATCTAGGGAAAGCTGGAAACAAGCATTAAATAGTAACACACATAAGTTAGATCTCAGCGTATTGACAGAAGATCTGCATAGCATAAAATACAAAGTTACTACGTTGACATGACAAGTAGAGGGCCTATTTGACTCTGCTGTAGCTGACCAAAACCAGCCTTTAAACAACAAACTCTCCAGTGGACTCTCCCTCCATAGAAATCTGTCACAGCCGCACTGTCTGGGTGGTATAACTAAAGCCTGCAGGTAGATTGGGTGTGGCGCCAAAACCTTATTTGAACAAGGATTCTGTCACTGGATACAAATAGCAATTTAAAAATGCAATATGCATGATGTGTAATATGTAGTATCCTACTATTAACCTGTTGTGTGTGTGTAGACGCACATGTTAGAGCTAATTTGTGTCTATGCCCATGCCTTTGTGCATTTGTGTGAGAGTATGTGTGCCAAGCACAAAAAGAGTGGTCCTCCTGGTTCCTCGAACAGAAAGCAGGAGAATCATTGACCACTGGCAGCAGCTAAAGAGTTCAGAGTGCTACTGTCAACCAGTCCTGTCGTGACCCCTCTTCTTTCTCTTCTCTCTCTTATCTGTCTCACCCTCTTTCCCATTCCACAAGTCCCTCCTTTCTTTCTCTAGCCACTGTGTCTATTGTAAGGTCTTTTTTCAGATCTCTGAGTTTGCCGCATGTACTCCACACATCTGTGAACCCTCACACCGACCGGTAACTTGGCCACTGAAAACCTGCTGAATGGTCTGTAACAGCAGAATGCTCAATAGACATGTATTAAACACACTCAATAACATGGGGAACAAGTGCTGACATGGTAAAATAGTGTTATTTACAACATAATCTACTGATGTTCTTTCAATTTTGTTTACAACGTGCTGTCGAGGTCTGACCTGACTGCTTAATGCAGAGACTATATCAAAGTGATCATACAAGGATATGAAACCAGTATATATTACACCATAAGACTCAGAAATGTTCACAACAATGATATTTTCCTCCAGAATGATCAGGCAAAAACATCCCAAAGGTAGGAATAACGCTGCTTCATAATTTCACACTTCAAAGAAACTCCATTCCCTTTTATAAAAACATACATCGGTGCTTTCACAATAGAAATGTTCACAAAACACTGTTGATAATACCATCATGCTTGCGAAGTGCATATGGCTTGGAAATGAATGTATCATTCAGAGAGAACATCACATGATAAATGATGCATATAGTGTGTGACTCACTCTTTGGTCTTAAAAAAGCTCTTGGCTCCAATTTAACTGAGTACAAATCAGACAGAACGCATCACAAAAGAATCAAGTTTCACCTCAGCCTGTACAGTGTGGCTTGTCCACAATGTTGCATTGATTTAATCAGTAGATTATGATGCATTTTAACATGTTTATTGGCCATTTGACTATAGGCTACCTATAGGCTAATTAAAAGTAATTGTTGTGTGAAGAGTTGATCGTCTGGTTAATGTCACAACTATGACAAGCTGTCAAAGAAAACTCGAAAAAGCGATAGGCCTTACGATGTGTATGAATTACAACTCTTATTAGCAGTAAGTTTTCACATTTTGCCGATTCTTTCCCTTTCGGGAGTTTTGTCGAAAACCAGGAAAGAAAATCGTAACTGGTAGTGTAAAGAACGTCCTCGAATAAGAAAACACCATTGTAGACCAATAAATTGTGTTTATGTCCAAACAGTTAGCAAGAGACGCGCGACGACTACCATAAATTACAAAAGCGCAATTAAAGTGCCAACCTCTGACCTTGTCTGAACGGGAGGACCACGATCACCTGACTTTTACATTGGCCACAACCCTCATGTCAATAGGCACTACAGACAGACGAGTTCTATCTAAACAGATAACGCGACCATTGAATTCTTGGATCGAAATCTCCGACTAAAGTCCGTGGACTGCAGCGTCTATAGCCCGTTTGTTGGCACTCCGAGAAAGACGCCATGAATCCAATGCATGCTTCTCCAAAGCATTAACAAATTGCATTCTGGAAAGGCAGTCGAGGGTAAACGTAAGATTATAAGGCATAAACATATGATAAATATACTTACTGAGGTGTAAATAAGGATCATTATGCCTACTGTCCATAATGTGTCAGCGCTGCGTCGTTTTTCTATAGTTATAAAAGCTGCGCCGTCACAGGCAACAGCATCCCAGGCTGCAAATTCCACTCCCCAGTCAGACTGAACTCAGCAAGGCAGGTCTACACGGGGGCCCAGCAAGGGGGTGGCGAAAGCTTCTTCCAATGACAACAGTCATCGATATCAGCCACGAACATGACGAAACTTTTGCTTCGCAACGATACAATGTTCCAACCTAAAATGTAGAAATGGGACACAAATCATTTTCTTAGAATGAATGTTGCGTACTGAGAAGAAATCCAATATGGCGTTAGAAAATCCGGAGGTTTTTATTACTACAAAATGCAGACATTAGCCCAGCATGTGAATCGTGTGGATATTTTTTCATTCCCTTATAGGCCATTTTCACTATAATTCTAGTTTACGAATAATACATTTACCGTATATGCTTTTCATTACGGTATATTCTAAATTCTATCCTAATGTATATATGCTTAGGTATTTGAATGACTGTATTATTTGGCCTGTATTTGTTTGACATCAGTGTGGTATTGCGTGAAAATGATCATTTTAATAAATTTTCCCCATATTATTTGTAATATGATGCAATTTCGATTAAATCATTTGTCATTGTGTGCATGGTGTGCATTGGTTTTTAATGTGCTGCATCCCATTACATGAGTGTCCGTGTGCAAAGTTTTGTTACCTGTTAAGTATAGTAGCTAAAATATTTATTTACCATCAATCCAAACCGTAGCTCGCAAGTCTTTGGGCCTACCTATTTGGAAAACTGCGGATCCGTGTCTCGAGACCCCCTGGAATCCCCCCGATCTTTCTTCAGGGTGTGGGGTCATGTAAGGGTGAGCTCGCGGTACCTCAGAAGGTTATTCAGGAGTCAACCCGCGCGAAGGCATTCAGTCATGAACTGAGGAGCGGGCAGACGCTCTGTCAACGGCGGTCACTGACCACTCAGAGGGCCTTTCGCTGCCCCGTTAATGGGACAAGCACCCCCAGCTCCCGGCCTTGTAACAACGAGCGTAAAGGAGCACAGGAGGATGCTAACCAAGATGAATGTTTTTTTTTCAGTCACTCTACATTAATGAGGGCTTTTCATTTGCTTACCCGTCCCCCTTCCACAGCCCCACGTTCCCACCACCTCCATTAGATTACGTAAATTCATTAAAGTCAAAGAGGGGCATTAAATTTGTCATTTGTCAATTCTCTCTTTTGTGCAGTCCTAATGGTGGCACATGGTTCAAGGCATTGAGATTAGTCTATTTTAAGGCGGTGTGCATGATTATATATGGACCACATGGAATGTTTTTGCGGAATGGAAATCTGATTTATATAAACAACTTCTTCCGATGTTTTATGTTGCTTGGACTGAAAAAAATAACCAATTAAGTTTTAAGTCTTAAAAAGCATTAGCATCTCATTTTAAGTCCCTCACAGCAGGCTTGTGCAACAACACAGGTTTCAGTAGTGGATCATATATAATTTATGTTTTGAAATAATAGTTAAATCTGTGTTTACTGGCAAATGCATTTTATTTGCATTTCATGCAATTCCCCTAAATCTATAAACACACAGACACATGGTCAGTGAAGTAACACTGTGCACTAATCCCTTTGTATTCACAGCACCATTGCCGCCAAACAATGTTCTAAAGCGTAAGCCCTCACCTAACACAACAAACCTTGGCCACCTGCTAACATAGCTCTTGTATACAAATAGAGAACAGAAGCAGCACAAGGAAGGAGCAACACTAACTCACCCAGTCAGGAATGTGTTAGCCCACTGAGCTAATGTCTATGCATTAGTTTGAAGAGCCAACAAAACAGTTTAGGGCTAAAGCACATTTAAAAAAAACGTATTTCAAATGAAATAATAAGCAGACAACTTTAAAATCATGCATGTGGTTTTCCCTGTGGATATTTTTTAACAGAAGGAAACATTTATGTTTTGAGGATACACTTACAGTAATGGCACACACAGAATAGAGAACAGCCAGTGCACATGTGCAAAAGTACACAAAACAATCTGTAGTTTTCCTCTAGCTGTGCTGACAGTGTGGTTGAGAGTAGTCATGGGATACCATTCTCTCTCTCCATCTGCCCTGTTCTCATTAACCCATCTTCCATCTTTATCATCTAACCCCTCTGCTACCCTACCCCCAACAACTACCTCCTACACCCCTGGCTGACACCCTCCTCTTCATACATTGGCCTGAGATGATGAGTGTTCCCCCTCTTTGTGGTTGTTGGGATGAGACAATGCCACACAACAGTGCCAAACATCATTTATCTCACTGGTCGTCCATCACACGGACACAAAAGATGAAATGTGGCGTATTCTGTTTAAAAGGGAGGGCTTTTTCACTCAACTTATAACTAAGCAAGCTCTTGTCCTCTTCTCTGTCTACAGACCTAGGGACTCTTCCATTTTAATTGTTTTTCCCCCCTTCCTTGCGTGATCAGTTGAGAAGTAAAATGCTCAGGTGGGTGTGCCAGATATTTGGATATTTTCTGAACATAGAGCTGGGCTAGTGTTGCATTCTTATGTGAATCAGAGCAGCGCTACTCTCTGTTTCTCATTCCCTCTTCTTTCTTCCATTTTCATTTGATCTATTTCTCTCTGTCCGACTGGCCATCTTGTCATTCACCAATTTGCCTAATAATCAACTGCAGTAAAGGGGTTGACATTTTAACACACAATGTCAATTTTTTTATTTTACACAAGGTCTCTGGGAACTACCAAGGAGTTTACAGAGAACCACTGGACAGACCAGGACACAGTGTTGTATCCCATCCTTATAATTTGAAAATCTGTGAGATGAAGCTAATATCTGTTTTAATATGAGTGTAATAGCATAGTAAGTAATTTGTCTAGCAAAGTGTCTGGCCAGTAATAGAATAAGTAAGAGAATGCTGTCTCAATCGATCACATTTATTTTATAAAGACCTTTTTACACCAGCAGTTGTCACAAAGTGCTTTCATAGACACTCAGCCTAAAACGCCAAAAGAGCCAACAACAACAAGGTTGATGCACAATGGCTGGGAAGAACTCCCTAATAGGTTGTGATTTAGGAAGAAATCTCGAGAGCAACCACACTTTGAGGGGTATCCAGTCTTCTTCTGGCTGTGCTGGGTGAAGATAAAGAGTACAAATAATAATAATAAATAAATTAATGTGGGTTGTGTGTGGGCTCTAGGTCAGCTGCATGACCAGGTGGACACAAAGTGACTACATGGTCTTTTAACTTTTTAGTCCTTATAGACACGTGATATCCCAGAAAACCCACCTACTCTAGCTGCTCTTACAGCTCGTCTGACTGGGTTTTCCCATAGTCCAAGAGCACCTGGTTTTCACATGGCTACTTATTTTTATCCTGCCTGGACATTCTCTCTTTGTTTACTTTCACCTGTCTGTTTTCAATTCTATAAAACCTTACTATTGATTTTATGAACTGTCCACCAGGTGACCTTGGATACTTTGTTAATGAGCTTGACACCTAGATAAGTTAATTTGCTGACAATGTCTCACCGCTCATAATACTAGTTAGCTTCAACCTTTCTACATCTGACTTTGATTAATTGCCTCTTTCTCAGTCCCATTCATTAGATTCAGTTTGTTGACTAATCCCACTCCCCCTTTTGGTTCACTGATCACTACATTTGTTACCTTATTTTTATTTACAACCCGGTTTCCCAAAACATTGAGACGCTGTGTAAAATCTTAAGAAAAACTGAATGCACTGATGTTCAAATCAATTAAACCCTATAATTAATAGAAAATAGTATAAAGACAACATATCAAATGTTTAAACTGAGAAATGTTATTGTTTTTTGAAAAGTATATGCCCACTTTGAATTTGATACCAGCAACACATTTCAAAGTTCTTCAGACAAGGGCAGTAAAAGACTGGAAAAGTTGTGTAATGCTACAGAGTTTGGGGTCTCCTTTGTTGTATTTTTTCCTGTTTCATAATGTGCCAAATAATTTCAATTAGGGACAGGTCTGGACTGCAGGCAAACCAATTTAACACTCATATTTTTTACTATGCAGCTATGCTGTTGATATGTGCCAAATGTGGTTTGGCATTGTTTTGCTAAGCATGGCCTTCCCTGAAAAAGACGTTGTCTGGATGGCAACATATGTTGCTCAAAAACCTGTATATCTTTTTCAGCATTAATGCCTTCATAAATGTGCAAGTCACCCATGCCATGTGCATTAATGCACCCCCATACCATCACAGATGCTGGCGTTTGAACTGTGCGCTGATAACAAACCTGGATGATCCTCCTTTGTCCTGAGGAAGCTGCGTCCATGAATCCCAAAAATTATTTCAAATTTTGATTTGTCTGACAGCAGGACAGTTTTCCACTTTGCCTCAGTCCATTTTGAATGAGCTCAGGCCCAGAGAGGGCGACAGCGTTTCTGGATCTTGTTTTTATATGGTTTCTTGTATAGGTGTAGCGTATACAATGGTTTTTGTTAGTGTTCCTCAGCCCATGCAGTGATTTCTACTACAGAATTGTGTATGTTTTTAATGCAGTGCTGCCTGAGGGCCCAAAAATCACAGCCATCCAATATTGATTTTGAACCTTCTCCTTTGCATACAGAGATTTCCTCGGATTCTCTGAATTTTTTTATTATATTATGTACCGTAGATGATGATTTCCCCAAACTTAAAGTGGGCATATCTTTTTGAAGAATCAATAAAGGGTCACAATTTCAACATTTGATATGTTGTCTTTTTCTATTGAATATAGGGTTTACATGATATGCACATTATCACATTCTGTTTTTATTTACAGCTTTTTTGGAAACAGTGTTGTAATTATAATACAATATTATAATATTAAATTATATGCCTCTTCTCAACAACTACTCCCAGTTGCTAGAGTACAACTTAGCATATCAATTCTGTGCAGCCCCATCCCCGATAGCACTGAGCCAATTTGCAACTTCACATGTAAGGCATTGTTGGTATGCTAAAACCAGGATTTGAACTAATTTATTGGCTGTGTCATTCCAGACCCATCACTATTTTGTATCCTAATCTCTCCACTCTTCCGGCCCAAAATAACCACTTAGTCCATATACAGATGTTCAAGCACCTTTGCAATCTTTGTGAAAGCCTGCCTTGTTTACATAATCAAACAGTTGTAAATTATACTGTGATATATATTTTTTTAAAGCATAACAAGAAACCACTGATTACAAGTAAATCCCAAACTAACTCAAGTCACTGCTGCTATAAAAAGTTGCTACAGGAATCCTGCAGGCTCTCCCACAGGAAAGACGTTAAAAAACATGCAGGCTTTTCCTGTTGTATTCCTATATAGGACATCCTGTTGTGTTTATCCAGCTTTTTGGTAACAAAAATGCAGTTGTATGAGATTGTCTTGTTAGACTGTTAACAGGAGTATAGCATATTTATGCTTTGTATCAATTATGCAAATATAATGTAATGAATATATCAAGGAAAAATGTATCATTCCTGGATGACCTGTACATATTCAACTAATTGGCTAAACCCCCTAAATACATTTTATCCAGTTGTTCAATTGAACCAATCTGACCTCCTGCATTATGTTAACCTGTTAATATTCTTTCTGGGCCTAGGGGCTTTGCACATATTCACCATGACTGTAACTCCCGGACCTATCCACAGGATAAAGTATCAGTGCCATATATGGCGCTTCCCATCATACCATGCTCAACCAACCAGTTTCAACTATCATTCAATGTCACAGTGAGTAAAAGAAGATGTTTCTATGGCCTTGTCATATCAAGAAACAGGTTAAATCTCTTTATCCGTTCAATCCGTAGGTAGGTAATTAGGACGACCACCTCAGGTTAAGCCTTCACTGTCCCAATTTTTCCAGGACAGATAACTCCAAGCAGCTGCTACTGAGCTTTACTATGCCATTGGATCATTTAGGAATCACCACTATTGTCTAACTATATAGTAACCTGCAAAATGACTGGAGAAAATAAAATTAATATGATGAAATAATGTAATAAATGATACTGTGAGGAAGCAATGCCGAGGAGAGAAAAAAAGGTTAAAACATCTGGGATTTGAAAAAATACCAATGGTTTCAACCTCTCCTTGAGGACCCCCAACCATGTATTCAAACAATTCCAGAGCTAGCACACCTGATTCAGCTTGTCAACTTACCAGATAAATCAGGTATAATAGTTGATGGCAACCACGTATTTATCTCATATCTGGGGTCCTTGGTAGAGGTACAAGAACACTCTAGAAATTGATTTAGAATGAATTAACAACATTTTAATAAATACTGGATACATACATACATACACTACAAATATTTTGAACAAGATGTATTAATATAAAATTAAATAAACTGTATACACAATTTGACCAAAATTATCAAGGGAATAAACAAAAAACATAAAATGAAACTAAATATAAATAGTTTTAAAGAAATAAGTAAATTAATGATCAGATAGCAGCTTCCTTTGTTTAGTGAATGAGATAGGGTGAAAGTATCCATTTTAATGGTATTTTGCAATTTTTTACAGTCACTGGCAGTAGTGAACTGAAATTAATGTTAACTAAAGGAAATATAGGCTGACTGTAAAAACCTGTACACTGATTGCAAAAACCGTGTACTATGTTGATTGTACCAATACATAATGCACATGCTATGCAAGCAAATTTGTAATTTTATGGCTTACTGAGGTATGACAGTGATTCTACTAAAAGAATATACACAAAAAAATAACACATCACACATCCAAATGTATAAAAGTGACTTAATAAGTTGGTAACACTGAGTCTGGTGTGACAAGGGGCAGTTAACCAGGGTGTATAATGTCACAGTGGTGAGTGTATGTGATGAAGCAGATAGCAGTGTGGAAAGATACATGTAATGTTTTTTTATTGAGGATCATACATAAACCAACACGACTAAATCCAAATATCTACCCAATCGCTCTTAGAGTAAAATTGCCTTTAAACTTGAATGTTGCAAATATTTTACGGCTGTACACTTTCACAGAACCTCGCTTTGCTGCCATCTTATGGTGTTTCGGGTCATTATAAAGACCAAACTGTTTATGTACCCATCTCGGCACCCGTATGTTTACGGTAAAGCAAGACGTGTATCTTCAGAGCTATTACAGGAAGTACTGTCAGCCTATAATACAAATACGACAAGAAAGCGAGATGTGTAGATGTTGATGCACATAATTTCAACTACTGTAGCTCTCTGTTTAAAATCGGTTACTAATGTATTCTATGAAGGATGTCGTCCGAAATTTTCATGTTAGACTTCGAAAATCAAGAACAACAAATGAACAGTGACACCACCAGCACCATGTCAATTGATCAGGATAGCGTGGAGTGGGGTAAGCATGTGTCAATTACCGACAGTTTCTAGATATGAATAGCTATCTAACAGCTTTTTTAACTTACGGATTGAGAATGAATAGCTAAATAACTTCAGTGTCATGTTCTGTAATATGCCTGACGTAGACGGTAGTTGCTTACACATGTTTTTTTATTTTGTTAGCAAGTTAGGGACACGTATGATACTTAGAGATTAGTAGTAGTAGTATATGTGTAGCTATTAACTGTGTATCCGTTATAATAGGGCTCTGCTTAAATTATTTATTCATTCCAGCATTGTTTGCACTCTGATATATGTGTATGTGTATATATGTATATATGTATATATGTATGTATGTATGTATGTATGTATATGTATATGCATATGTGTATGTACACATACAATTGGTTGGACGGAAGTTGCTGTTTAGTGAAGCGAGGTAAAATTAGTTTTATAGTGGACATTCATTGGACATTCCTATTCGCCCATCAAAACTTATTCAGGACAACGAAAAGTATTGGTTCTTGATCAGGTGTAGGTCAACTACAATACACACCTTACAATGTATCAATCAAACATGTTTTATATTTATTAAAGATATAAAAATTCAATAGCGTCTAAAAGAAATGCTATATTCAGATTCGGGGGAGGATGGGGTACTCTCTACGGCTTTTATTTTTTAGAAATATTTGTGTAAATTTTATTGTTTATCAGTTTAATCTATTAAGATGTTATTGAATTTCTAAGGATAAACAAAAAAAATGCTAAAATATTTTTAGAAACTTAAAGCCGTAGATTGTAGCTCATCCTCCACCAAGTCCGAATATAATTTGGATAAACAAGAATATATATATAAAATCTTTGATTGCTACATTGAAAAGTGTGGATTGTATTTCACCTTGACCTGATCAAGATCCCATACATTTTGTTCCTAAATTTGTTTGTACGGACGAATGTGAATGTCCATTATAAAACTAAGTTTACCTCTCTGTGTAGTGAAGTTGTGCTTGTATTGAAACGTTAGTCTTTTTTCGGGGTCGCCTTGAAATTTGCTTAGAACTGTGTTAAAATGTTTGAATTGGAGAAAGACTGTTTTCCTACCTTTATTCTCTGCAATCTATAAGTTACAATATTGAAATATTATGGCATTGTTGGCCAGCAACCTAGTATAGCCCATGAATATACTGCTAAGCTTCCCTAGACGATAGATAGGCTACCTTTGTGAATAGATTGATAATACAAGGGTATCAAACTCAATAAACAGGGGCCATTTCTGATGTTTTATGGTATTTCCATAGGAAAATATTTGCATGTTTTGTGTCTACGCAATCTATCCAAAGCAAATATATCTGGTTTTATTGCTTAAAAACAGATATTTTATTACAGCACTTCTACAGGTAGGAGTCTATTAGCATGGCACATCTTGACGTGACAATATCTGCCCTCTCTTCTTTGCAAAAGTGCTCCAAATCTGTCAGAATGTGAGGGCATCTCCTGTGCATAGCCCTCTTCAGATCACCCCACATATATTCAATTGGATTCAGGTCTGGGCTCTGGCTGGGCCATTCCAAAATGTTAATCATTTTCTGGTGAAGCCACCTTTTGTGGATTTGGATGTGTGCTTTGGGTCATTGTCGTGCTGATAGGTGAATTTCATCTTCAGCTTTATAATGGACACCTGAAGGTTTTGTGCCAGAATTGCCTGGTATTTGGAACTGTTCATAATTCCCTCCTCTTTGACTAAGGCCCTGGTTCCAGCTGAAGAAAAGCAGCCCCAAAGCATGATGCTGCCTCCACCATGCTTCACTGTGGGTATGGTGGTCTTTGGGTGATGTGCAGTATTGTTTTTGCACCAAACATACCTTTTGCAATTATGGCCAATAAGTTCAACCTTGGTTTCATCAGACCATAACACATTTTCCCATGTGCTTTTGGGAGATATGGGAGGTTTGTTTTTGCAAACTTCAGCCAGGCTTGGATGTTTTTCTTAGTAAGAAAGGGCTTCTGTCTTGCCACCCTACTCCATAGCCCATTCATATGAAGAATATGGATGATTGTTGTCACAGCCAGTACTTGCCAGAAATTCCTGCAGCTCCTTTAATGTTGCTGTAGGTCTCTTGGAAGCCTCCCTGACCAGTTTTCTTCTCGTCTTTTCGTCAATTGTGGAGGGACGTCCAGTTCTTTGTAATGTCTCTGTTGTGCCATATTTTCTCCACTTGACGATGATTGTCTTTACTGTGTTCCATAGTATATCTAATGCTTTGAAAATTATTTTGTACTCTTCTCCTGACTGATATCTTTCAACAATGAGATCCCTCTGATGCTTTGGAAGCTCTCTGCGCACCATGTATTTTGCTCTGAGATGCAACTAAGAAAATTTCAGAAAAATAGTACAGCTAAACTTTATTTGTGATCAATCAGAGTCACTTTAAATTATGGCAGGTGTGTAATTACTTCTATTTAACATTAGTTTGATTGTGATTGGTTAATTCTGAACACTGCCACATCCCCAGTTATTAGAGGGTGTGCACACCTATGCAACCAGGTTATTGTCTAAGTTTTTGATTTGTCATTTTTCCCCCTCGACAATTTCAGTTTAATTTTCAATTGAATTGTTCACATAAAAAGTCATGTTAAATGTGGAATAAGTTCTGGCATTATTTATATTTTTCTCATTCTTTTACATCACAAAACCTGGCATTGTAACAGGGGTGTATAGACTTAATATCCACTGTATGTTCAACCATAGTTTTTTGTGAAGGAAGTGATGAAGGTAAAAAAAAATTATAGATTTTTTTGATTATTAATAAATCAATAAATATATCACCTAATCAATGGTTCAACAGGCAGGCCAGATGTTTTTAAAAGTAGACTGGTTATTCTTACATCCTTGTTTCCAAAAAGGTTGGGATGCTGTCTAAAATGTAAATAAAACAGAATGCAGTGATGAGCAAATTATTTAAACCTTGTATTCAATAGAAAATGGTACAAAGACAACATATCAAATGTTGAAACTGTTGTTTCTTGAAGTATACAGTGGGGAGAACAAGTATTTGATACAGTGTTGATTTTGCAGGGATTCCTACTTACAAAGCATGTAGAGGTCTGTAGAGAGATGGAATCTGTAGAGAGACAAAAATCCAGAAAATCACATTGTATGATCTTTAAATAATTAATTAGCATTTTATTGCAAATTGTGGAGAGGTTGGAGTCTGTTTGATTGAGTGTGTGGACAGGTGTCTAATATACAGGTAATGAGTTGAAACAGATGCAGTTAATACAGGTAATTTTTATAAATGGATTTTCATTTTAATGAAGGAAATAAGTATTTGACCCCTCTGCAAAACATGACTTGGTACTTGGTGGCAAAACCCTTGGTGGCAATCATAGAGGTCAGATGTTTCTTGCAGTTGGCCACCAGTTTTGCACATCTCAGGAGGGATTTTGTCCCACTCCTTTTTGCAGATCTTCTCCAAGTCATTAAGGTTTCGAGGCTGATGTTTAGCAACTCGAACCTTCAGCTCCCTCCACAGATTTTCTATTGGATTATGGTCTGGAGACTAGCTAGGCCACTCCAGGACCTTAATCTGCTTCTTCTTGAGTCACTCCTTTGTTGCCTTGGCCATGTGTTTTGGGTCATTTTCAGGCTGGAATACCCATCCATGACCCATTTCCAGTGCCCCGGCTGAGAGATGGATGTTCTCACCCAACATTTGACGGTACATGGCCCTATCCATCTTCCCTTTGATGCAGTGAAGTTGTCCTGTCTCCTTGGCAGAAAAACACCCTCCAAAGCACAATGTTTCTACCTCCATGTTTGATGGTGGAGATGGTGTTCTTGGGTTCATAGGAAGCATTCCTCCTTCTCCAAACATGTTGAGTTGATGCCAAAGAGCTCAATTTTGGTCTCATCTGACCACAACACTTTCACTAAGTTCTCCTCTGAATCATCCAGATGTTTATTGGCAGATGGGCCTGTAAACATCTGGATGATTGTCCAGTTGCTTTTTTCAGATGTTGTTTGTTTTGTACCTTATGTAAAGCGTCTTTGGTGCCCAGAAATGTGTTGTATAAGTTCAATGTATTATTATTATTATTATTATTCTTCTTCTTATTATTATTATTATTATTATTATTTTTTTTAAAAATCATTATTACCCATTGAAAACGTTTGGCTTATTATGAAACAAAACATATGACAAAGAAAACCCTAAAATTTTGGGTCGTCATTGTCATATGTAATTAATGAAAAATATTTTGAAACTGTGCAGAATAACTTTATAGATTTATTGATTATTTATTTATTTATTTATTTTAAACACGTAGGCCAGCTGTGTTTAGAATAATATACGTCAGGTTTCAAGTTTCTATAACCATTACTGATTGACATCAGGTACTAAAGATTATAAACCAGTATAAAATGTTTTTAAAATGATTTATTAACTATTCATTAATGAATTCATAATTTCTTCACCAAAGGAAATTTGAAGTCAGTCGGTTATTTTTAGAAAAATATGCATCAGTTTTGAAGTTAATATTTCTGACCATTTGAAATAATATAGATTATTTTCTATGTGGATTTGTGTGTGTGTTTATGTCAAAGTTGTGTGGATTAGAAACATAATATTATTAAAGGAGCCTGCTGTCCTTTCTGCAATTACCCTGTTTACTCTTTTATCCTGGTCCCTAAATGTGGAAAGTTCTGTAGCATGAGTGGAGGTACGAATGTCTGTTGAATCTCCAAAATGAAACTAATTTCACTGCAGTATATGAGCTATGTTGGTTGGCAGATGTTTCAGAATGCCAAGGTAAAACTGGGATAGGTTGATCAAAATGTGTTTAAGTGAAAAAAAATGTATTCAACAAAGTAGTGATGCAGAACCGCATGTTGGGAGGTTGAATAACCTTGTGAAAACATATTGTTGTCTGCCATACTGAGTGTAAGAGTTGTGTCGACCTGAGTGCTCACAACGCAAAATATATATATTTAAACTTATATCACCATTGACGTTGTTAATCTTGACTTGTTATTATAACAATAACTGCAATTCTATTTACTAAAGCCTATGGTAAATGTTAGGTTTTCTTTGGCAACAAGATTTCCGACAACAGTTTAACTTGCTATCTTTCCATTGTTTTGTCATTTTCTTTCTCATTTTGTAAACGTAGTAACAAAAATCTTTCTAAAATGGAATTTCATTTGGCCAAAAGTTTCAAGGACTCAATGTTTGATCATGAAAGTCTAGAGTGAAGAAAATGTACCCAGTTAGATATTCCAGTCTGCCTGTTGATCTTGCTCCTTTCTATAATCTTTATGGTTATCTTGTATTAGGTTTGTTTGGTTAACAGTGTAACTTCTCTATACTGAGTCTGAACATGCTGAATATTGCCAATGGTAAATTGGGATATAAGGGAGTGGACGATTTTGTTGCCCTGCTATCCCATTCACTGAGTTCTGTTTTTTTACACATCAGTATTAGAAGTCTGCTCCCTAACTGAATCCTGGCTCAGGAAGTCTCACAGCCCTTGTACACTCAGCCAACCCTGATATCCTAGCCTTGTCTGAATCCTGGCTCAGGAAGTCCATCAAAAACACAGAAATAACAGTCCCTAACTATAACGTCTTCTGTCAAGATAGAACTACTAAAGGTGGAGGTGTAGCAATCTTGTAGAGACAGCCTGCAGAGTTCGGTAATCTTATCTAGGTCTGTCCCCTAACAGTTTGAGCTTCTACTTAAAAAAAATCTATCTCTCTAGCAATAAGTGTCTTACTGTGGCCGCCTGTTACAGACCCCCCTCAGCACCAACCAATGCCCTGGACAGCATATGCAAATTGATTAACCCCCATCTATTGTCATAATCTATCATTGATTAACCATCTATCGTTGCTAGGAGACTTGAAATGGGATATGCTGAAAACCCCAGCCTTCCCCCATTTGAGCCTTGATGCCCTAACACAAATTATCAATGAACCTCCTAGGTTCAACCTCAAATCCATAAACAAGGTCACCCTCATTGATATCATCCTGACTAACTTGCTGTCTAAATACACCTCCACTGTCTCCAACTAGGATCTTTGCGATCACTGCCTGATTGCTTGTATCCGTAATGGATCCACAATCAAACGACCACCCCTCATCCGTATTAGACGCTGCCTAAAACCGTTCTGCGAACAAGCCTTTCTAAAAGACCTGGCCCTGGTTAACTGGGAGTACATCAACTTTATCCCGTCTGTAGATGCCTAGCTGTTCAAAAATCTAGTTCCTTACCACCCTAAATAAACGCCCCTTTCAAACAGTTCAGAACTAAGAACAGATATAGAACTTGGTTTACTCCAGACCTGACCGCCCTCAACCAGCACAAAAACATCCTGTGTGTACCGCACTAGCTTCTAACAATCACTGAGATTTTTTACTTTTCAGGGAAGTCAGGAACCGGTATGCGCAGGCAGTCAGGGAAACCAAGGGTAGCTTTTTCAAACAGAAATTTGTAGCCTGTAGCAGTAATTCTCAAAAAAATGATTGGACACTTCATGGAGAATTAGAGTTTCTCCGCCCTGTTGCCTACTGCACTAAGGCAGTGTTTTTCAACCCTGCTCCTGGAGGCACACCGCTCTGCATGTTTTAATCTCTCCCTGCTCTGTCACACTTGATTCAAATGATCAGCTCATTATCACGTCCTTGATGAGCTACATCAGGTGTGTTAGGGCAAGGAAAGATCTAAAACATGCAGGACAGTGTGCCAGGACAGAGTTGAAATACACTGCACTAAGGTATGGAAACACTGCCACCAGTGACAAATCCTTGATATTTTCAAATGAGTTTCTAAATATTTCGCCAAGGCTGGCTTTGCTTTTCACTTGTGTTTGAATATGTGGACACTTACAAATATCTTGGTATCTGGTTGGACAGCTCACTCTCCCTCCAGATCCACATAAATAATCTCCAGTCCAAAATTAAGTCTAGGGTTGGCTTCCTGTTCTGCAACAGGCTTCCTTTTCCTCGTTCATGCAAATTAATTATTTAAAAATCATACAATGGGATTTTCTGGATTTTTGTTTTAGATTCTGTCTCTCACAGTTGAAGGGTACCTATGGTACAAATTACTGACCTCTAGATGCTTTGTAAGTAGGAAAACCTGCAAAATCAGCAGTATATCAAATGCTTGTTCTCCCCACTGTAGGTACAAAAGTAAAGTAACGATATATACAAATCAACAGAACATTTTGCAAAGTGTGTCTTATATACATTGACAAAAAGTATACCAACAAGTTATGCGTAATATTTATCTAATGGAAATACCCTCTTTCAGACTGGGTGCTCTCTCAATCCATCTACTGATACAGTACAGAGCTATTGTGAGAGCTGTAGAAGTAATGGCAAAAGTTGCAAATTTGCACAATGGTACACTGAAAATGATAGTGAGATTTTAGATTCCGTCTCTTACAGTAGAAGTGTACCTATGGTAAAAATTACAGACCTCTACATTCTTTGTAAGTAGGAAAACCTGCAAAATCAGCAGTGTATCAAATACTTGTTCTCCCCACTGTAAGTTCAGTGGTCACTTTAGGTTTACCATCTCGTAGCCTGCGCTCTAGCAGATACATCTCTCTGGTCATCCCAAAGACCATCACCACCTTCGGCTGCCACTCCTTCCAGTTCTCAGCAGCCAATGACTTGAACAAAATACAAAAAATTGGAGACCCTCACTGCCTTTAAACTGCCTTTAAAAAACTCTACAGCACTTTACAATTTAACCAGGCTTTCTAGCTAAATTTGTACAATTGGTATTGTCTTAGCACTTTTGCACTCACTGTATATAGACTCTACTGCATTTGTATTTCATTCAAACTCAACCTCATTTTGTATTTTGTATACTGTGTACTCTGTGTATTTGTATGTTGTCCTGCACATCTGTGCTTTGTCTTGGCCAGGTCGCCATTATAAATGAAAATCTGTTAAATAAAGGCCTACTTGGTTAAATAAAGGTTAAAAAAAGAAAAATAATGAAAGAAATCACTGCACGTTTGTGGTGGTGGGCCCGGGGCTGCACAAGTCAAGTTCAAATTATGTGAAACCTGAGGTCTCAGCTCCATGACAGACCTCTGCTCCATATCTCCCGACTGTCATACCCTGCTGGGTCTGCAGTCAGCATCTGTTTCTGCAAAGATGAGACATGACAACTAAAATCCTTTGTTACCTGTACATTTGCCATAGCAGTGAAGGCACACAACCCTCCATTTCACAATCTACAGTCAAATAAAAAATGTGAAGGTGTTATGAGGAGTTGAAATGACAAGTTACACTATGGGATTATTTCAAGTAAACAGCTTGGGGAAGTGACTGGCCATGACAAATGTGATTTAAACCAGTTGTTCCCAAATAGGGGTAATAGGACCCCTGAGGGGGTACTTGGCCTCTCCACGGGGGGTACTTGAGAACACTCATGACACCATAGGCTTATAAGTGAAATTAACATGAAGGGGTACTTCATGGGTACTCTGAGCTGAGCAAAATGTTGCAATAGCTTTTCATTAACTGAAAACGGTTGGGAGAGGTCTATCAAACTCTTCCTAAACTAAGGAAATTGCTGCATGGGGTGAACGTTGGGGTACATGTGATCACATTTGGTGTTTTTTTATTTCTTAATCCCTGGATGCTAACATAGATTTGTGGAACAGTGGTGACAATGCGAATATCATGTAATTTTAGTGTAATGTTAGAGTTTTATAGAGGTGTAGACAATGGAAAGTTATAAACAGGGCTGGTCATAGCCTTTTAGGGGCCCTTAACAAAATTTGATATTGGGGGCCCCCTCTTCCCCATTGTTCCAGTGCTCAATAGCGGATTGGGGCTCCCCTGGAAGTTGAGGGCTCTAAGAAACCACTTATCTTGTTTATGCCTAGGGTTGGCCCTGGTTATAAAGCATGTCTTTATAATTAAACCGAATGAGAAAAATGAAGTGCTGAATTATAGTCCTCTTTAAATTTGATTTGTGTGTCTCTCATGTAGATCTTAGTCTCTTTGATGAGCTAGATAACATTGGAGATGCAGAAGAACTTTTCCAGTCCTTGGAAAGCTTTGGATATGTGAGTACTACTTACTGTCTCACTGTCTACCTTTCACACACCCACTCTAACTCACTCTCCATCATTTTGTGAGCTACTATGATGTGTGTTCTGTTCCCCTCTAGGGTGGTAATGCTCCTGACATGGATTTTGACATCGACCTGCCTTCCTGGAACACTGATACAAGCAGTACCCATACAGGTGTCTAATAATTTCTCTGCTGTAAAGAGATCATTTATATTGTATTGGATCCATTTGTTTTGGATCTTTAGAGATGATCAGTACTTTCATTTCAGTCATTGAAGGTTGAGCTTATTAACAGAGCAGTGTCCTTGTGTCTGCAGATGGGGACCTGAGCATGGACTCTGTTTCTCCAGCCCATACCTCCGTCCCCTCTCCTGCTTCCCTGGAGGCCCTGTCACCCCACTCCATACAAGTAAGTAATTATGCCTGTCTATGTTCAGTGTGTTTTACTGGAGGTCATTTTGCAGTCATGGGAACTCTACTGTCGGTCTGCATGTGTTCGATGTGCTTGTCCTGTTTGGCTCAGTGTATTTCCACAGTGTGCGTCTATCTGTGTGATCGTTGGTGTGTGTTGGTGGTCCCACACGGCGCCTTCAGTGATGTTGCCACTTCTGCCAGCTGTTCTGTTGCAATAAACACACACCTGAGCCCCTCGTTAAGAAATGTCTGAAGCACCCTGTCAAACAAATTAATCACCATCTGCTAGAGGTGTACCACGCCCCCTCGTTAAAATGAGGTGATGACAACTCTGGCCACATTAGCATAATGTGGAAGGCAGTTGTTTTCACACCACGTTATAAAGAGGACATGGGTTATATCGTCTGACCTTATCCTGCACATGTTTATTTCAGTGTCATTGTATGATCAAAGACATTTGGATGTTATGAAGGGCATCAGTCATTGAGAACTTTCATAACTTTTGAATGTTTGGAATACTATGACCTTTCTGACAGAATAGGCAGCATTATAGAAGCAGTGAATGACATGCAGTTTCTGTATTGTACACTTATGACAGCTTCTTGTTGTTTTCCTAACTAGCTTTCGATTGTACAGTGTATATATATAGTGTATGAAGATATTGTAATGTCTGATACTGTTCCTGGAACTGAAATAAAGCATTGTGACCTTTGACTCTCTACTGGCCTCCACAGGATGATTTAACCATATCTTCTCAGAACCAGCCCTCTCCTGCGTTCTCTGTCTGCTCCGAGTCCAGCGGCTTTTCTGAGCCCTCCCTGGCTAAGAGGGCCCCCAAAAGGACCAATCAGACCAGACAAGGTCAGACACCAGTCAGTCACCCTCTTCCTTTTTTTTCTGCATGTTCTCACAATATTTTATTCGTTTTTTTTATCCCAGTGGAAGGATGTCAGGGGCAGCAGGTAGCCTAGTGGTTAGAGAACTTGACCAGCTTAACCAAAATATCTCTAGATCAAATCCCAGAGCTGGTAAGTTGGCAAAAAGGTTTTGCATGTCATTTAACCCTTAACATTTTAAGGAAGTTGATTTAATGTGTCTGCTACATGACTGAATAATCAATGTAAATGAAACTGTATGGCTGTTTATTTGGAGATATCTGGTAATCAATGGAAGATGGAATGAAATTATATAAATACAAATTATAATAATATAAGACCAAACAAGTAATCTTGTAAATATTCGGAATTCAGTTAAAACGGGAGAAAGCGCACAGTTAACACATTGGTACTCTCATTTAGCCTAGCAAGCCAACTTAATTAGCTTTTCTCACAGAATGCAATTAAGAACTCTTATTTTATCAGAAGAGATGATGAATAACATAGGTAAAGTTATCAGAGTGAGAGTCAAATTGATTTCAATCTCTACTGTTGCCTGCTCTCTGCATCAGTCAGACAATCCACTGTTACCTGATTAACTTTAGCTGTTGCTACTCTTCTACTGCATTGCATCTCTAGCTAATGGAATCTACTGAAACATTCTC
>JACXGJ010000359.1:59345-135131 GCA_016801105.1 Esox niger
CCCCCCCCCCCCCCCTTAGCTGTTAAGAAATATGAGGCTGGTGCAGAACAGTGGTCCAATGGTTACACTCCCAGCTCCATACACATGCATCTCACCAATGTAGACCAGGGTTACATTTTTTGTCTCCAAAATGTCTCTAAAATGTAACCCTTAAATACAATAAATGTATTTAATAATATTTGAAAATGTAAGGAAGTCATTGTCCACTCTTTCTATTTACAAAACTGAGGCATTGGCTTCTACTCAAAGAAAATGAGTTTGTGAAGGAAGTGTGTGGGGACAGTTGTAAAAGAAAAGTGAAAAGGAAACCAAAATTGAGCTATTTAAAGAGAGCACATTTCGCAATGAAAATGGTTTTGGAACTGAATGTTATCAGCACCAAAACCTAATAGTAGAACATAGGGCCCTTGAGTCAACAAACGCAAACATTTGCTAACATTTCTATGGGCAGGACTTGAAATACTGCCACAATTATATTTTTTTACATACAGCCCTGTTGTGCAGAGTTGGGACACTGCGTAAAATGCTAATAAAACATCATGCAATGATGTGCAAATAAGTTATCCCTAGATTTAATTGTTAATAGTACAAAGACACCTGTGCCAGGTGAACATATTAAGAGTCCACATTTTAATAGCTCAATGCATGTGGGCTAAGCCCAGAGTCTATTTAAACCTAGTCCAGATCGGAGGCATAACCAGATGGACAAGGACAGGGGGAGGAGGTCAGCAGAGTGGCAGCTGAAATTGTCAGGTACCGTCTTGATCTGCAACACAACCAGGAGGACTTTGGACAGGGACTGCAACGAGTCAAGCCTGGTACTCCGCAGGTGTGGGTTAAGACCTCATGTCCTCCTAAATTTAAAACGGGGAAATTTTTTAAAATGCATTCCTTAGATCTACAGGGATTTATAGTGGAGAAGGAGAACTGACCCTACTCCCCCAGCACAATAATATAGCAGCGTAAGATGTTGGGGGGACAAGGGGGGTCCAATGACACTGTGGCCCTATCCGGAGGAGGCCCCGGACAGGATCCCAACAACAGGCAGGAAATCAATCCACCCACATTGCCAAGCATCAACCAAAGGGACACCCACCAACTGCAATCATCCTGAATGAGGGCCGAGTATTGCCAGCAGAGCACAGCCCAATTGCACAAGTGCGCAACCGAGAGACAACAACAAGCCAGTGACTCCGCAACCGAATGGTATTGGAGGGAGGGCATCCCAGTGGCAAGACAGCATGGGTGGACAGTATCAGGCCTTTCTGGTCACCTTCACGCCCCTGGGCCAGACTATACTTTATCATAGACCAGGCTGAAGAGATGAGTCTTTAGTAGGCGCTTGAAGGTTTGCACTGAGTCTGCATTTCTTGGCAAATCATTCCAAATTAGTGAAACTCTATGAGAGAAAGCCCTTCCTCCGGCTGTTTGTTTAGATATATTAGATACAGTTAGAAGGCCTGCATCTTGGGATCGAAGGTTACTTGTAGGTATGTATGGCTGGATCATTTCAGCGAGATAAGTAGGAGCAAGTCAATGAATTGATATATAGGTTAACAATAAAACCTTAAAATCAGCCCTAGCCCTAACAGGCAGCCAGTGTAAAGAGGCTAGTGCTGGGGTAATGTGTTAAAAAAAATCTAGTTAGGATTCTAGCAGCAGGGTGCAGGAGTAATTGAAGTTTATTTATTGATTTATCTTGGTAACCGGAAAAAAGAGCATTGCAGTAATCTTATTTTGATGTGATAAATGCATGGATTAATTTTTCTGCATCAGTTTTGATAGAAAGTTTCTGATATTTGCAATGTTTCGAAGATGAAAATAAGCAACTCTTGAGATATATTTTGTATGTTCATCAAAGGAGAGGTCAGGGTCGAGGGTTACGCCGAGATTTCTTACAGTTTTTTGGGATGCAACCATGCAGCCATCGAGGTTCTGATACAAACTGATATCTTTCAGATAAATAAGATTTAAACCAGGTTAGAACATTCCCACGTAGCCCAATATGGGTTTCCAGTCTCTCTAAGAGAAGGGAGTGGTCAATTGTGTCAAAAGCAGCACTAAGATCAAGAAGCAACAGGACGGATGCGGAACGTTTGTCTGAGGCCATTAGAAGGTAATTTGTTACCTTCACAAGTGCAGTCTCAGTACTGTGATGGGGTCTGAAACCGGACTGGAGCATTTCATAAGTGTTATTTATCTTCAGGAAAGCGTTCAGTTGTTGGGAAACAAATTTTTCTAAGATTTTTGAGAGGAAGGGGAGGTTTCATATTGGCCTGTAGTTGTTTAAAGTGTCTGGATCCATGGATTTCTTTTAGAGGCTTAATTTCAGTTATTTCTTGTGAGTTTGGTACACATCCGGAGGAAAGGGAGCAATTTATTATTTTCAATATTGGCTGACCTAGCACTGAAAATAGCTCATTGAGTAATTTAGTTGGAATTGGGTTTAGTTGACAATTTGTGGGTTTAGAACTCATTACAAATATAGTGAATGGGTCAAGCGATACAGGATCAAAAAGTTCCAGTGTCCCCATTGACACCTGGTTAGGGAGGTTCAGGACATTCTCAGGACAACTGAGATTTTGGGGACTGTAATTATCTGAGGAGTCAGTTATTTGTTTTCTAATTGTGATGATCTCATCTATTCATTACAGCTAAAGTGAAGACCAACTTGTTGAGTGTTGCTTTTTTGTTAACTTTGCAACTGTATCAAAGATACATTTGGGATTGTTTTTGTTCAACTCAATCAGGTTGGAGAAATACGCTGATCGAGCAGATGTGAGTGCTTTTCGGTATTTAAGTGTGCTGTCTATCCAGGCTAGTCTGAATACTTCCAACTTGATGGAGCGCCACTTTAGCTCCAATTTTCTGGAGGCTTGCTTTAGTGCTCTAGTATTTTCTGTGTACCAGGGAGCAAGTTTCTTGTTGCGTAATTCTTTTGTTTTAAGTGGTGCAACCGCTTAAGTATCTTAAGTATTTCGCAGTGTTGAGTTAAGATCGTTTATTAGATCGTTTGCGGATTTATTTTCTTTGTCACTGATGAGCAAGCTTGGAAGAATATCAAGAAATCTATTTGTAGTCCCTGAATTTGTAGTGCGGCTTTTGAAAATCATTTTCTGCGGAGTGAATGGACTTCTTGTGTTTACGGTAAATGTAATAAGACAGTGATCCGATATTCCAGGATTTATGGGGGAAATTATTAGATCTAAAATATCGATTTCTCTTGACAGGACTAAATCTTAGGTATAATTGTGGCTGTGCGTTGGACCCGAGACATGTTTGATAAAACCTGTTGAGTCAAATATTGCTTCAAAGGCTTTTTGAAAAGGGTCGTTTGACTTTTCCAAATGAAAATTGAAATCGCCAAAATTTTGAATACTATCTGCCATGACTACAAGGTTAGACAAGAATTCTGCAAACTCATTGGGGAACATTGTATAATGCCCGGGCGGCCTGTAAATAGTGGCTAAGTAAAACAATTTATCAGCCTGGTTAACTTTCATGAACAAGACTTCAAAAGAATGAAAACCAGTGATGTGTTTAAGAGTAAATTTATATTTACTGCCGTAGCTATTAGCAACACCCCCTCCTTTTCGGGATGCACGAGGGATATGATGACTAATATAGCCAGGAGGAGAGGCCTCATTTAGGGCAGTAAATTCATCAGGCTTCAGCCATGTTTCACATAATCCAATAACATCAAGTTTATGATCAGAGATCAATATTTTTACTGCAATTGCCTGTGGAGCAAGGTACCTAACATTTTGGAGTCCCATTTTGAAATGCGAGGCTATATAGTCATTTTATTTGTGACCGAGGTAGAGGAAGGTTTTATCTTAATAAAGTTGCTATTGTTAGCGCTTCCTTGTTTAACATTTCTCAGCCTGGAACGAGTCACAGTCGCAATAGGCAACGCTGTACTAACTACTCTGGCTATGCTATCGGCAGACTCCACTATGCTAACAGGCTGGCTAACAGCCTGCAGCCTGTCCAGCACCCTATCTCATGGTGAGGCTATAGGAGTGAGACTCCGGTCAATGTTCCTAGATAAAAGAAGAGCACCACTCCAGCTAGGATGAAGTCCATCGCTCTTCAGCAGATCAGGCCTAACCCTATTTCTGGGTGAGCCCCAAAAAGAGAGCCAGTTATCTACAATCTGACCCTACTCCCCAGAGTTGGGCAAGTCTGCTGTAGAGCTCGTCACTACCCCTCTTTGGGAGGGGGCTAGAGACAATTTCTCGATGCCGACACATCTTTCTAGTTAGTTTACACAATGATTCTATGTTCTGCTTCGTAACCTCTGACTGTTTCATCCTAACGTCGTTGGTGCCAACGTGAATAACAATATCTCTGTACTCTCTATACTTGCCAGTTTTAGAGTTTGCTAGCACCAACCCCAGATTTGCGGCTGCGTCGGTGGCTCTGCCCCCCGGTAAACAGTGTACGATCACTGGCTAATTCTTTAGTCTAATACTGCGGGTACTGGAGTCGCCGATGACTAAAGTTTTCAGTTTTTCCGGGCCACCGGTAGAAAATGCCTGTCGACCATTACCCTCCAAAGACGGCCTGGGTCTTGACTCTGACTCCAGTGGGGAAAACCTGTTGAAAATCTCAGTCGGCTCTGGCAGCGACCCAGGTTTAACTGGTCGATGGCATTTCTTCCCAGTGACAAAAAGAAAGTTCTTGCCCGACTGTGGGAGCTGTGCCGGGGGGCTAACTCGTTTCTTCCTGGTGGCACAGATGCAGTTTTTCCCATTTCTACATTTACATAATCCTTGCCTGACATTTGCGTCTGAAGCCGAGCATCTAACTCTGCTATCTTTAATTGAAGACAACAGTTCTCCGTGAAGAAGCTACAAGTGCAGTGAAAAGTGTCGTGGAAAATCAACCACTCTTTACTAAAAACAAATGCACTTCAACTCAGGATTTTGTAAATCCAATAGACTTTAATGAAAATTATACAATAATGACAGACATTAAAGCCAGGTCCTTCTGCAGATACACCCCCAATGTTCTGAGTCCGGATCATGGCTTTTATACAGAACTTTCACACATTACGCCATCTGACTTTCTGGTTGGCAACCCCCCTGAGTGGGGTGCGCTTCCTATCTTCTACCTCCCTGAATGCTCGTAATTTGCGACAGTAATTCACATTCTCCTCATGGTTCATGCTTGGGTAATGTCCATCATTGTCCACAAAGTAAGTGTTACGTTAAGCTCATGGGCCACACTCAGGTCATCTCTTATCACAGAGTACGCTTTAAGACCAGCTCATGGGCCACACTCAGGACACCACAACAGTGGATACAAAGGCAGTAAACTTTAGAAATGCCCCCCTGGGCTCAAGGTCATTGCCGGCTCTTGACTATGTCTCAGCATAAGACACATATACAGACAATTTCTATGTTAATCATAATATGTGTAATTTGTCCTATCCCAGAAGTCATTTTCTGTGAGTATGGATTCCACATTAATATGTTTATAATAAAACAACATGATTATACATTGCACATTAATATTTTCATAAGTATAAAGTTATTTATGCATTTTATAGAAATATCCCCCAAAAAAGGCATAATAATGGTACTTAGCTTCGGGTAGGTAACTGCAAGCAGCGTACAGCACGTCAACAGTCCCACCCATGCTGTTGTACATGTGCAGAATGTGGTTTGGCATTGTCGTGTTGAAATAAGCAAGGCCTTCCCTGGAAAATATGTTGTCTGGATGGCAGCATATGTTGCTCCAAAACCTGTATATATTGTTCAGCATTTATGGTGCCTTCACAGATGTGCAAGTCACCCATGCTGTGTTCACTGCACTAAGCCACCCACTTACCATCACAGATGCTGGCTTTTGAACTGTGTGCTGGTAACAAGCTTGAATGGTCCCTTTCCTCTTTTGTCCAGAGGATTGCTTCCCAAAAGGAATTCCATGATTCCATGATTCCCAAAAGGAATAGCACATTTTGATTCGTCAGACCACAGGAGTTTTCCACTTAACCTCAGTCCATCTTAAATGAGCTTGGGCCCAGAGAAGGCGGCAGTTCTGGATCTTGTTTGTATCTAGTTGGTAGAGTTTTAACTTGCATAGAGACAATGGTTTTTGGAACTGTTGCTGAGTTCATGCAGTGATTTCCAGTTGTGTGATATTCCACCCGGTTTAGTTTTATTGCATTGCACAACTGTTCCAGTCTTTTGTTGCCCCGGTCCCAACTTTTTGGTGGCATCAAATTCAAAGTGTGTGTATTTTACCAGAAACAATAAAATACCTCAGTATCAACAATTGATATGTTTTATTTGTACTATCGTCTATTGAATATAGAGTTTAAATGATTTGCACATCATAGGATTCTGTTTTTCTGCATTCCTATTTACATTTTATGCAGTGTCATCTTTTTTAGAAACAGGGTTATACTTTACCATGCTACTCCTCCCACGCCAATTTAGCTAGAAGCACTGTTCAAACATTAAAATGTATAGACTGTTCTACATTATGTTGAATCTTTACAACCTTTGATTATATATTATACTATATAAAGTATTAAACCTTTTTGTACACCTTTTATATTTTAACACATTAGAAATCTTGAACTATGCTCCTCTTAGCCCTCCTGCTCCTCCTGCTCATCCAGCTGCTCCCATTACTACTTATACAGCTACTAGTTTTCTTACTCCTTGTACTCGTACTCCTCACTCTTACTCCTCTATTTACCCTACTTCTCCACTTATCCAACTACTCCTATTCATATTATCCCTTTTACCACCACACCTTCTAAAACTGCTACTCTTTGTACACATCATCCTACTTCTGTTACTCCTCCTACTTGGCTTTCTACCATTACTACTTCTTTTCCTGCTAATACTCCTACTTCTCCTTTTACTCCTGCTATGTCATCTTATATTACTAACTGTGTTTCATTTTTTTGTATAGTAGCCAATGCCTTGGTTTTCTTACTCCTACTATTACACCTACTACTCCACCTACTCCACCTTCTAAAAAATGCTTTTCAAGCCAGCCCCACAATTCCTTTCACCTTCTACTCCTGCAATTACTACCTTTCTTTTATTCCTGACACTACTCATCCTTCTTTCAACTCCTCCGCCTTCTACTCCTCTTCTCACTCCTCTTCCTAGACCTCCTCCTAATACTACTACTCCTCTTACTACTGAAAATACTGTATCTCTCTCCTCCACAAGTATATTTCTAATTTGGTAATGCCTGTTTGTTCCTGATTCACTACGTTCAATGAATTTGCTGGTTTTAATAGATTGCAAAAGTATAATGTCAACCAGACATTGCAAAGTTAAAACATTCAACTGATCTGTGCATTTATTCAAGTCTATCAGCCTTAATACTTTTTCTCCATCAATTTATAATGGGCCATACATTGCCAAATGCTTGGTGAGTATCTGTGAGATGTGCAATCAAAAATCTAAACCGTTGTCAACTGTGATTCACAGCCAAGCCAGCCCAGCCAGTGAAAAGGCCCATCCAGCTCTGCCCGAAGGTGTCCATCCAACCGCGACCAGTTTTAACCACCGTACCCCTGGCCCAAACTACGGCTCCTCTCCAGACCAAGACCATCATCATCCAACCCCTGCAGACCGCCATGTTGCCCCACTCTGCTGTGATCAAACAAGCCCCTGTCAGCATACAGCCAGCACCACCTATAGGTTCGATCTAAAACCTAAATTATTACAAAGCAGACACTCACGCAAAAAACTATGAAGCATTGTGCCACATTACTCATTAAGACATTCTCTATGGCATGGTTTCTTATGATGTGACATTTTCTTATGATGTCTGTTATAAAATGGGGTTGTTTTCAAGTGTTTTTGGAATGCCTACTTTGATGGCTTGTTAGTTATCAAAAGACCAGTTTTTTGGGGGGGGTGTATTTGACATCCTCTCTAAATGCGACATAAGTTGCTCCACTGCACAAGTATTTGAAATTGTTTTTTAGGTAGGTTTTAACATAACCTTGTCCTAAGTGTCCTATAAGGCCAACAGTAAGTGTTGGACTTACTGGGAAAATTTTGTTAGAATGAGCTACTGAGTGAAGTATTTGTTGACATTTTATTTGAGTGAGTCACATTACTGCGAGGCATAGTTCCTAATGGGGCAGACACTAGAGAAAAAAATCCATTCTATGTCTGGGGTCTTTGCGATTCTAAGTGAAATAAATATTTTGGAGACTAGCTTCCTCAAACATATCCTTAGCATGCTCTTTATTGGTCTTAATCTGATATGTTCATGTTCCAGAGGTGACCTTGGGTGTATAGGGGGAACGGAAATGCGAGACACGTGTGGGAAAGGGTTCTGGGAAATTATTGGTTGGCAAATTGAACCTATTAAGCCAGTGTCTGTTGCAGAGTTAGTCACACCTTTCTAATTGACTAACAAAAGCCACAGAGAACCGATTGGTCCATCAGATTTGAAAACAAGGTAATTGGGTTGTTCAGTTAGTTTATTGTCCACCAGAGGTCACCCCTTCCCTACATTTGTGCCCTAGCCTCTTAGGATCTTTGGGAGCATTCTGGTCACGTGATCTCTTTTCTGCTGAAAAGTCTAAACTTGCAAACGAGTCATTGGTTTAGAAGACAAAATAATAATGACCACAGATTCCAGCCTATTAAAGCTGAGATAGCTATGCATATCCCCCCGAAACAACCAGCTGCACACCTGAACCTTATTTTGGTTGAGATTAGGATTGGTAGGTAGATATTTCATACAGGGTGAGGTCACATTTAAACAGGATGACACTGCATTTTTATGAAAAAGGGCTTTTTTTGGAGGAGCTTGTCAATATGGTTGTCATGTGATAAGCATGCTTCTGTTAAAATCACCAGTCTCTCCTTATTCACACTGGTCAGATCCTATGCTTTAGTCACTACCTCAGTGCTTGGCCAGTGATGTCACAGATCAGGACTGACCCTAACGGCATTGGAATAGCTGACAAATTTGAACTAGAATCAATATTCTTTGTTGAGCTTGTCCTTGCTTGACATGCTGAATGAAGCAGTTGAAATATCTCTGCAGTCATTTGGGGACGGACCTCTCATTTGCATTCATTCATTATCAGTGTATTGGCCTGCTAGGTTAACCTAATCCCTATTAACACTAACAAGTTATTTAGCAGGAGCAAGAGGGGAGGCTGCCCATGCCATGTCTGGGGGATAGTTGCTAGCTTGAGGAATTTAGTTCAACTTGAATTTCCGCACGACACTCTGGGTTTCAACCGAGCACAGCTGTAAAACATAAGTCCGGTGTTTATAAACATGCATATTTTATTACCACTATACATCTGTTGAGAACTAATAATGTGCGAACACACACACTCATTCCCATTATTTTCTATGCCTGTAATCCTGTAATTCAGTGTTGTTCATACTGTATATATACTGTATATATCATTGTGCAAGTTCTCCCACTTAAAAAGATGAGAGGCCTGTAATTTTCATCACAGGCACACTTCAACTATGAGTGACAAAATTAGAAAAATAAATCCAGAAACTCACATTGTAGGATTTTTTATGAATTTATTGGTAAATTCCTCATTAAAATAAGTATTTGGTCACCTACAAACAAGCAAGATTTCTGACTCTCACAGACCTGTAACTTCTTCTTTAAGAGGCTCCTCTGTCCTCCACTCGTTACCTGTATTAATGGCACCTGTTTGAACTTGTTATCAGTATAAAAGACACCTGTCCACAACCTCAAACAGTCACACTCCAAACTCCACTATGGCCAAGACCAAAGAGCTGTCAAAGGACACCAGAAACAAAATAGTAGACCTGCACCAGGCTGGGAAGACTGAATCTGCAATAGGTAAGCAGCTTGGTGTGAAGAAATCAACTGTGGGAGCAATTCTAAGAAAATGGAAGACATACAAGACCACTAATAATCTCCCTCAATCCGGGGCTCCACGCAAGATCTCACCCTGGGGGTCAAAAATCCCAGAACCACACGGGGGGATCTAGTGAATGACCTGCAGAGAGCTGGGACCAAAGTAGCAAAGGCTACCATCAGAAACACACTACGCCGCCAGGGACTGAAATCCTGCAGTGCCAGACGTGTCCCCCTGCTTAAGCCAGTACATGTCCAGGCCCGTCTGAGGATTGCTAGAGAGCATTTGGATGATCCAGAAGAGGATTGGGAGAATGTCACATGGTCAGATGAAACCAAAATAGAACTTTTTGGTAAAAACTCAACTCGTCGTGTTTGGAGGAGAAAGAATGCTGAGTTGCATCCAAAGAACACCATACGTACTGTGAAGCATGGGGGTGGAAACATCATGCTTTGGGGCTGTTTTTCTGCAAAGGGACCAGGACGACTGATCCGTGTAAAGGAAAGAATGAATTGGGCCATGTATTGTGAGATTTTGAGTGAAAACCTCCTTCCATCAGCAAGGGCATTGAAGATGAAACGTGGCTGGGTCTTTCAGCATGACAATGATCCCAAACACCGCCCGAGCAACAAAGGAGTGGCTTCGTAAGAAGCATTTCAAGGTCCTGGAGTGGCCTAGCCAGTCACCCGATCTCAACCCCGTAGAAAATCTTTGGAGGGAGTTGAAAGTCCATGTTGCCCAGCGACAGCCCCAAAACATCACTGCTCTAGAGGAGATCTGCATGGAGGAATGGGCCAAAATACCAGCAACACAGTGTGTGAAAGACTTACAGAAAACGTTTGACCTCTGTCATTGCCAACAAAGGGTATATAACAAAGTATTGAGATGAACTTTTGTTATTCACCAAATACTTATTTTCCACCATACTTTACCAATAAATTCATTAAGAGTTTTGAAGTGTGTCTATGATGAAAATTACAGGCCTCATCTTTTTATGTGGGAGAACTAACACAATTGGTGGCTGACTAAATACTTTTTTGCCCCACTGTATATACATATATATTTACAGTCCCCTCCAAACGTATTGGAACGGCAAGGCAAATTCCTTTGTTTTTGTAATTCACTGAAGACATTTGGGTTTAAGATCAAAAGATGAGTATGAGACATGAGTTCAGAATTTCAGCTTTAATTTCCTGGTATTCACATCTAGATGTGTTAAACAACTCGGGACATACCACCCTTTGTTTGAACTCACCCATTTTTCTGTGACTGACAGATGTTTCTTGTTGCCCAGGTGTTGCCTTTTCGGTTGCTTGTTCAAACATCAAATAGATCTGCATGACTAGTCTAAGGTTCCATCCTTGGTTTAAATTTATAAAGACTGCATTTCTTGTTAAAGAGGATAAACCAACATGAAAACCAGAGAGCTGTCTATGGGAGACAAGCAAGCCATTGTGAAGCTGAGAAAATAAGGAAAATCGACCTGAGCTATTGGAAAAACATTGGGCATAGCAAGCACAACAATTTGGAATGTCCTGAAAAGAAATAAACTACTGGTGTACTGAGCAACAGATGACGAACAGGTCAGCCAAGGAAAACATCAGTAGTTGATGACAGAAATATTGTGAGAAAACCCCCAATAAATCAGTAAGTGACATCACCAACGACTTCCATAGTGCAGGGGTGAAGATATCACAATCCACTGTTTGAAGAAGACACAGAGAGACAAAATTTTGAGGCCACACCACAAGATGCAAGCCACTCATTTGCAGTAAGAAAAGGAAGGCCAGATTGAAATTTGTAAAGAAGTACAGAGATGAGCCTCAAAAGTTCTGAAACACAATCTTATGGACTGATGAGACCAAGATTAATCTCTACCAAAGTGATGGGAAGGCCAAAGTGTGGAGAAATAAAGGAACTGCTTATGATCCGAAGCATACAAGCTCATATGTGAAGCATGCTCATGGTTTGCGCATGCATTGTTGCTTCTGGAATAGGCTCATTAATATTTATTGATGATGTAACTGATGATGGTAGCAGCAGAATGAATTCAGAAGTATACAGAAACATTTTGTCTGCCATTTTACAGAGAAATGCATTGAATAGCATCACAAATGAAGAATGCAACAGTTTGGTGATGTCGAAGGGTCGCAGGCTTAAGGCAGTTATTGCAATCAAGGGTTATGCCACCAAGTATTTAATGTTATTTATTTTAAGATTATTTGTTCCATTAATTTTGCTCACCTAAAAATGCTGTGGTTTAATACAAACGGTGATATGTCCTAAGTTGTTTAACACATCTTGGAAAGTGAAAGGCCCACATCACAGGAAATCAAAGCAGAAATTCCGAACTTTTGCTTCATACTCTAAATACCAAATGTCTTCAGTGACCAACAGTTCCTTGCCGTTCCAATACTTTTAGAGGGGACTTTATACCCTGCTCATTGCACTACTGCCTCACCAGTCCTACTATGTTGTTGTTTGGTTTATTTTGTTTATTTATGTGGACTGTATATTGCAGTTGGTGACTCTTGTTGAGTGTCCTTTGTTTCTGTCTTATGAGTAAGCACATCATGAGTCGGTATAATGCAGAGTTAAAGTCCTTGTATGTGTACACGTACCTGCCGAATAAAGCTGAATCTGATTCGAATGGCTCGGTCACACACAGGTGATAGGTTTACACTTAGCACCACCTCCGGATTAGCGATTCTCACCTTCACCCTGAGTATTTTTCAATGAGAAAGCTGTGTAGACAATACGTTTTGCGCATGCAGAAAAAAATACCTTCTCTCTCTCATTGACCTTTCCTAGCGATTTCTTCTTCTACGGTTTTTCGATTGGCTCAGAGCTGGCGTCTAGTGCCTAGCGATTCAACAAGACGAAATGCAAAGCCTAAGATGCTAGGCTGGGTGGTCATCTAAACACAATGCGAGATGAGGTAAGACCAGCGCCAAGGGGCGTCAAGGTCTACAGTCACAGCAGTGGGCCATGGCGTTATGAGACAGATCCATAGCGGCTACCCTAGAGACAACGTGCGGCTCTCTTTTTTTGTGGTTAGCAAATGGAGAGCTTTGAACACCCCCTCTCGTTTAATAATAGTTATGTGACTGTTAAAAATCTTATTTGTGTATATGTTCTGTCATCTCTCCCCTCCTACCAGGTCATCCTTTGGTGCTGGCCCAGCCGGCCCAGGTGCTGCACATCCAGACACCACAGACAGTCACTCGCCATCTGGTCACCATGCCAGCGCTGACTCGAGAGATGCCCGCCTCCATCACGACTCCTCCGTCTTCAGTGTCAGTCCCATTCAACAACCCTGGCTCTGACGATGATGTAAGTGTGGGTATCGGAGTCTGACTGGCTATCTCTGGGTGTCCTGCTGACTGTGGGTGTCTGACTGTCCGTTTGTGGGTGTCTGACTGTCCGTTTGTGGGTGTCTGACTGTCCGTTTGTGCGTGTCTGACTGACTGTCCGTTTGTGCTTGTCTGACTGACTGTCCGTTTGTGCGTGTCTGACTGACTGTCCGCTTGTGCGTGTCTGACTGACTGTTGGTTTGTGGGTGCGTGTCTGACTGACTGTCCGCTTGTGCGTGTCTGACTGACTGTTGGTTTGTGGGTGTGTGACTGACTGACTGTCGGTTTGTGGGTGTCTGACTGACTGTCTGTCTGTGGGTGTCTGATTCTGTCTGACTGTAAGTGACTGTATACAGTGAAAGTCCATGCAGGGTGGGGCCCCAGTCAGTCTGAAGTAGTTGCCTGGTCTACCACTGGATCAAACATTTCCTCATGATCCCGCAGCATATGGTTTCTCGTTGTCTTTTACAATCCACTGGCTTGAGTTTCTGGGTTACATTTGATTGAATAAGCACACAAAATGTCAGCCTGGAACAATTGTCGGTCTTATTATCTTTGATGCTGGATTTCACATTTTCAGCTAAATTAGCTGCAGCCAGGAATGGAATAGAACTGTATTTTGTGTACAGTAACTACAGTATACCACCATTGTTAACTATTTGAACTATTTGTTTATTTTCTTCAACCTTTATTTAATAAAGGTTTTGTTACTTCTATAATTCAGATCCTGTTGAACACATCCTCCTCCTAAAGACTTTCTTAGGTCTTAGAAGATATTTTGTCCACTGTGTGCCCTTTAACATTCAGTATTACTAAGGTCAGTCAGTAACGAGTGTTCAGAAGGAAGTGCGTTGTGTTCTGCAACAGTTTGTGCTCCGAGGGCATGCTCTGTGGCTGTCGTGACGTCAGTACAAACCCCATTAAAAAGGTCATACTGTTCATGCCTGTGGGAGGGCGATTCAAATAACGACTACAACCGCTATGTAATAGTAAAAACACTTGCTTCAGTGTGTATGTGTTTGGAGAAATATCATGATAAAAGGATGTCCTTCCAGTGCCTTTTGTTCCGCTGGGGTGAAATAAGGACAGCTGCAGCTTACACACTCACACACACTTTTACATAGACATACACACTTAATATAATGACCTGCTCTACTGCCTCCACACACAGTCATCCTTTTCAGTGCTGTGTAATTACCTGCCCTGGGAATTCAGACACACAACACAACTGAGGGCTTCAGCCAAGGTATTATTTAACTTCAGCTGATAATGTTCAAAAGACAATCATAACTGTCAAGATGATGTCAACTGTAGCATATTGCTGTTGTTTATGCTTGTCAGCTGTTTCTGATTAAATATCCTTTGTGCACGATGTTTCTGAATAGGTCCTTTGTGCACACTGTCTGGATTTTGGGTGGTACATTTTTCATATATGATACTCAAGGAGGTGATGTGTGATAGTTGCGGTGGGGATGTTGATGTTTTATAGTCTGCAGTAGTTCAAGGCTGTGTGACTACCAGAAATATTTTTTCACAGAACGTGAGCTTTTAGAAAATTCAGAACTACTCATTCCTTTTCCATCATCCTTGTTTCACTCTGTCTTCTGGCAACATTTTTACTTCTTCCCTTTTGTACAAAAGAACTGATATGCATTGTTGGGACGTGTCACATCTTTAGTAAACATTTCATTACGATATAATGGATTTTTTGTGCACACAAACTCAACTAATTACGACTACCGAATAAATGTTTGCTCATAATTATTGTATTCTCCCATATGAATTATGACTATTTGTGTGAAGGTAGTGTTAGTCAACCAGCTAGTGTGTCGACTGAGCGATCACGTTTGATGTTAATGATTTCCCATAGAAAAAAAAAATTGTTATCCCATTTCCCAGATGTTATTTTATAAATAGTAATGGATCATCTTTTGACTGTGCAATCCCAGCTCTGGGTGGAGAAAGGGACTAGGAAATGGTCTGGTCTTGTACTTCAATTATCATATGCATAATGTAGTCTGGAGTGGAGGAATCTCAGCGCCAGACATCGAGAACATTGTGAAAGAATGCCAGCCTACATGAGGCCAAAACAAATGAGGCACTCAGGCCGTTTATAAACTCGACCAAGTCAATAAAGTGGACTGTACAGAAATTAAAGGGGCGGACTTTTAACACATTAATAGGGAGAAAACACACCAAGACAGTTTTTGGAGATTACATACCTATGAAACTATGTGCTACATTCTGAGTCTGATGTCTCAACATACTTTGCCTTCTATGGTTAAAAATTAAGCAATTATCAGAAATTAAAAGGATTTTAAGTGTGTTTGGTAGATATTTTGAGGGACTGGAAAGCAAAGGTAGGCTCGTAGTTTTGTTTTGTCAGGTGTGCTATCTGAAATTATAGACATTTCACTTAACCACCTTGGCTCACAGAAAATAGTTGAGCTGTGTGTGTATGTGTATTTTGACCCATCACAGCTGTGGTATTTTAACTGGCTTGTTTTGGTTTGTCCTTAGCATGGTGGTTTGTGCGGGTGTGTTAAGGGAGGAAAAGTAAAAAGCTTGTTAAACATGGCAGGTGTGTGTGTGTGTGTTATTCTCTTTCCCTTTTGCCAGTCTGTATGTGAGCTGTGAGCTCATGTGTATATGAAATTGTCATGGTAGTTACTAATGATTTCATATTTGGAACAAATGACTCAAAGGTGCTACAAGCATTAGTGGCATTTAATGCATAACCACTTGTAATGTGAGTTGCCTAGCATTTTGATACTGATAATAAAAATATAGCCTTTGGGGCAGATGTTTCCATACAGTTGTGCTCATTTGCATACCCTAGCAGAATTTTGAAATTTGAAAATATGACTGATCATGCAAATAACTTAAGGATAATGATCATATGAAGCCATTGTCACAGTTGTTTGGCTCCTTTTTAAATCTTAATGATAACAAATCACCCAAATGGCCCTGATCAAAAGTTGACACCCTTGAATGGCCTTGTTACAGACACTCAAGGTGACACACACACAGGTGAAAATGGTGATTAAAGGTGAATTTCCCATACCTGTGAATTTTTAATTAGCAATTAGTGTCTGTATAAATAGTCAATGAGTTTGTTAGTTTTCAGCTTGATACTGAGCCATTGGGAACAGAAATGAACTGTCAAAAGAGCTGCATAACAAGGTAATGTAACTTTATGAAGATGAAAAAGGATATAAAATATATCCAAAGCCTTGCAAATACCCATCAGTACTGTTTAATGACTTAAGTGGAAAATTCAGAGATCTTTTGATACCAAGCCAAGGTCAGGTGGACCAAGAATGATTTCTGCCAAAACTACCTGAAGAATTGTTCGAGATACAAAGAAAAACCCACAGGTCACCTCAGGAGAAATACAGGCTGCTCTAGAAAAAGTATGTGTGGTTGTTTCAAAGAGCACAATACAACGATACTTGAAAAAAATTAGCTGCATGGTTGAGTTGCCAGAAAGAAGCCTTTACTGTGCTAATGCCACATTAAAGCCTGGTTATTATATACCTGACAACTTTGACATGCCTTACAGCTTCTGGCGCACTAATTGGGAGTGACGAGACCAAAATAGAGCTTTAAGGTTACAAACATAAGCGCTATGTTTGGAGAGGGATCAACAAGGCCTATAGCGAACAGAATACCATCCCCACTGTGAAGCATGGTGGTGGCTCTCTTAAGATTTAGGGGTATGTGAGCTCGAAAAGCATGGGGAATCTTGTGAAAATTGATGGGAAGGTGAATGCAGCATTTAATCAGAAAATACTGGCAGACAATTTGCATTCTTCTGTCCGAATGCTGCGGATTGGGTGCTTTTGGACTTTCCAGCATGACAATGACCCTAAGCACAAGGCCAAGTTTATCCTCCAGTGGTTACAATCTCCTGACCTTAATATCATCGAGCCACTCTGGGGAGATCTCAAACATGCGGTTCATGCAAGATGACCATAGACTTTGCATGACCTGGAGGCATATTGCCAAGATGAATGGGCAGCTATACCACCTGCAAGAATTTGGGGCCTCATAGACAACTATTACGAAATACTGCATGTTGTCATTGATGCTAAATTGGAAGTAAACCATAGTGATGGCCAAACGAGGCTTAATTAGCATAATGTTAGCAGCACTCAGATTTTCTTTATCACAATAAATGCCATCATAAACATTTTGAAGGTCATATAGTTAACAATCCAGTCTAAAAAAGAACTGACAAGAACATTGGAATGGACATTAAACAAATTGAAAGACTGTCACATAGCTGGTGGTAGGACACAGGCACAGAGACGTGGCGGTGGTAATATTCCATCATTTTTCTTTAAAGTAAAGAAACCAAAATGATTGCAGCTTACCGTGACTGGGTATTTGCTAAACAGCAACAACAAACCATAATGATCCACACAGAGTGTGGTGAAACATTCACATAAATGGGTTCCCCGATTGAGGCAACAATCTGCACCTGGCTCCCATTGGGGAGACCAAACTTAAATAGAGATGCCTAGAGGCACCTCTTTCTGTCCTGTTCTGACTATGGCCCCAGCTCAGTGCAGAGATGGCTAGGGGCATAGCCAGGACGTGACACAGACTAGATAGTTATCTATATTGCCTTATATATTTTAATGATGGCCTTTGTTTTGTAAAATAAAATCTAAGTTAGCACTACTAGCATAATATCCTGCTGCAATAAGAACGGTAATGAAGCATCGAATGGCCATCAATATTACACATTATTAATAAATAAGCCTGTGAATACTTTTTGAAAGGGTCAGTAAAAAAATGTTTTTTTGCCATGTTTTGTTTTATGATTGTGCCATCCTGTTGACCTACAGTTAAATGTGAATCTCATAAGAAAAAAAAGACTTGTTTTGCCTGCTCACTCATGTTTTCTTTACAAATGGTACATACAGTGGGGGAGAACAAGTATTTGAATGCAAATTAATTATTTAAAAATCCTACAATGTAAGTTTCTGGAATTTTGTTTTTAGATTCCGTCTCTCACAGTTGAAATGTACCTATGGTAAAAATGACAGACCTCTACATGCTTTGTAAGTAGGAATACCTGCAAAATCAGCAGTGTATCAAATACTTGTTCTCCCCACTGTATATTACCAATTCTCCATGGATATGTGAACATTTGAGCACAACTGTATATTACTGAAAAGGTATATTAACATTCCAGAGTGGGATATCTGCTACTTTTGGGGTTATGGTTCAACTTTATACTGAGACATTCACAAAGTAGGCAGTTAGCCAATCATAGCCCTCATGTTTTTGCATTATTGCAAAACTTGGTGAGACACAACAGCTAGGTACTGAACTGACCTACATCTTTTCTCTTGTGACTTAGGGTGTTGTTACATATCACAATATACACTGATCAGCCATAGCATTATGACCACTGACAGGTTAATAACATTGGTGATACCATTTTCACGGCACCTGTCAGTGGGTGGGATATATTAAGCAGTGAGTACACATTCTGTTTTCAAAGTTGATTTGTTAGGAGGAAAAGGGCCAAATTGTGATGGCAAAGCGACTGGGTCAGAGCATCTCCAAAACTGCAGCCCTTGTGGGGTGTTCCCGGTCTGCTGTGGTCAGTACCTTTCAAATATGGGGAGAAAAGCATTGAACCAGTGTCAGGGTCATGGGCTGTCAAGACTAATTGATGCATGTGGGGAGTGAGGGCTGGGCCTTGTGGTCCAATCCAACAGATGAGCTACTGTAGCTGAAAGCTAATGCTGGTTCTGATAGAAAGGTGTCAGAAAACAGTGCATCGCAGTTGGTTGCGTTTAGGGTTGCATAGGAAAGCGCCTACATGTGAGCATCAGAACTGGACCACGGGCACGTGAGCATCAGACCTGGCCCATGGAGCGATGGGAGGTGGCTTGGTCTGATGAATCACATTTTCTTTTACATCACGTGGATGGCTGGGTGTGTGTGAGTCACTTACCTGGAGAAAACATGGCACCAGGATGCACTATGGGAAAAAAGCAAGCCAGCTGAGAAATCTTCTGCTGATAAATTTTGGGTTGTGTCATTCATGTGATGGTTACTTTGACATGTAACACCTACCTGAGCATTGTTGCAGACCATGTGCATGCTTTCATGGCAACGGTATTCCCTGATGGCATTGGCCTCTTTCAGCAGGATAATGCGCCCTCCCAAAAAGCAAAAGTGGTTCAGGAATGGTTTGAGGAACACAACAATTCAAGTTGTTGACTTGACCTCCAAATTCCTCAGATTTCAATCCAATTGAGCGTCTGTGGGATGTGCTGTACAAACAAGTTTGATCCATGGAGGCCTCACCTTGCAACTTACAGGACACAAAGGATCTGATTCTAATGTCTTAGTGCCAGATACCACAGCATACCTTCAGAGGTCTACTGGAGTCCATGCCGCGATGGAGCTGTTTTGCAAAAAAAGAGGGACCTACACAATATTAGGCAGATGATCATAATGTTATGGCTGTTCAGTGTACATTTACAAATGTGTTCAAGAATTCATAAGCTGTATCCACTATTAATCTTGCGTTAATTGCAGACTTGAGCGGTTATCTTCCAAGGTAGAACAAGCAAGTTTCTCAAATGAGCTCCTCTTCTGATTATTGGGAAGAAAGTGGTGCACTCAGTTTGATCATGCAAAAAATTAAGAAATGTCTGAAACACTGACTAATCTGTCAGTGAAAAGAACTGTGCCTAATAAAACCCTTGCCCTTTAGTGGGTAATAGAAGGCAAAGCAGCATTCCAAGTTTCCAACTGAGGAAAAGAGATGACAAGTTAGAACATACACACACTTATTACACATGTGTCTAAATGTGTGTCTGTTTATATACAGTGGCTCTTAAAAGTAATCACCCTGCATGGACTTTTCAACATTTTGTGTTACAGCATGAAATCAAAATAGATTAAAAAAAATGTACACTGATCGACACAGTCAAATCCATACGGTGAAAAAAACGAATCCAAAACAGAAAACAATTGATTGCATATGTATTCACTCCTTTATGTCAATGTTTGGTAGCGGCACGTTTTCCTAGCCTTTATAGCCAAGAGTCTATTTGGATAGCTCCATCAAGTTGGATAGGGACCTTTCTTGAATGGCAATATTCAACTCTTTCCACATATTTTAAATGGGATTGAGATCAGTGTTTGGCTGAGCCATTCCAGGACACTGATGTTTTTGTATTTGAGTCACTCCAATGTGGCTTTGGCTGTATGTCCTGCTGGAAGATGAATCTTCTCCCAAGTTCCCAGCCTCTTGCAGACTTCAGCAAGTTTTCTTCCAAGATATCTTGGTAGTCTGTTGCATACATTTTGACCTCCATGTTCTCAAGCTTTCTAGACACTGACAAAAGAGATGCATCCCAATAGCATGACACTGTCACATCCCTGCTTTATGATGGAGGTGCTGTTCTCTGGATGATGTTTGTGGCGTTATGTATGCGACAAACATAGCACTTTGTGTGGAGGTCTCGTCACACCGTAGTCTTCTTCCACTTGGTCTCAAGTTTTCCAACATTCCTTCTGGCAAGCTCTAGCAGAGACTTGATGTAAGTGGTATTCTTATTACAGCTTTCCCCAAAAGTTCACTTTTGTGATACATCTGGACTGTAATTGCAGTTTGCTCAGTGTGTCCCAGCTCAGTCATGGATTACTGTAACTCCTTTAGAATTGCCATAGGCCTCACAGTGGGCTTTCTGACTAGTGCCCTTATCACCCAACTGTGGGACCTCGCATGACAAAAAATGTATACATTGATTTGCATTTTAATGAGGGAAATAAGTATTTGACCCCTCTGCAAACAAGACTTAGTAGTGGGTGGCAAAACCCTTATTGGCAATCACAGAGGTCAGGCATTTCTTGACGTTTGTCCCTCTCCTCTTTGCAAGTCTTTTCTAAGTGATTTTGGTTTTGAGGCTGACGTTTGGCAACTCAACCCTTCAGCTCCCTCCATAGATTTTCCATGGGATTAAGGTCTGGAGACTGGCTAGACCACTACAGGACCTTAATGTGCATTTGTTTTAGCCATTTCTTTGTTGCTTTGACCCATTGTCAATGCCCTGGCTGAGGGAAGGAGGTTCTCACCGAAGATATGACGATACATGGACCTGTCCATCATCCCTTTGAAGCGGTTAAGTTTTCCTGTCCCCTTAGCAGAAAGACACTCCCAAAACATAATGTTTCCACCATCATGTTTGACGGTGGGGATGGTGTTCTTGGGGTCATAGACAGCATTCCTCCTCCTCCAAACACAGCGAGTTGAGTTGATGCCAAAGAGCTCGATTTTGGTCTCATCTGACCACAATACGTTCACCCAGTTCTCCTCTGAATCATCCATATGTTCACTGGCAAACTTCAGACAAGCCTGTACATGTGCTTTCTTGAGCAGGGGGACCTTGAAGGCGCTGCAGGATTTCAGTCCTTCACGGCGTAGTGTGTTACCTATTGTTTTCTTGTTGACTGTGGTCCCAGCTGCCTTGAGATCATTGACAAGATCCTCCAATGTAGTTCTGGGCTGATTCCTCACCGTTCTCATGATAAGTGTAACTCCACAAGGTGAGATCTTGCATGGAGCCCCAGACCGAGGGAGACTGACAGTTCTTGTTTGTTTCTTCCATTTCCATTTGCAAATAATTGCACCCAACTGTTATCACTTTCTCCCCAAGCTGCTTGGCGATGGTCTTGTAGCCAATTCCAGTCTTGTGTACGTCTAAAATATTTTCCATGACATCCTTGGACAGCTCTTTTATCTTGGCCATGGTGGAGAGTTTGGAATCTGATTTATTGCTTTCTGTGGACAGGTGTCTTTTATACAGGTAACAAGCTGAGATTAGGAGCACTTTCTTTAAAAGTGTGCTTCAAATCTCAGCTCTTATTGAGAGGAAATAAAATGGTCATTTCCCTCAATAAAGTGCAAATCAATTTAGATTTATTTTTACATGCTTTTTTCTGATTTACTTTTGTTATTCTGTCTCTAACTGTTCAAATAAACCTACCATCAAAATTATAGACTCATTTATTTGTCAGTGGGCAAACGTACAAAATTAGTAGGGAATCAAATACTTTCCCCCCTCACTGTACATACCTTACGAGACGTTCTGTTAGTCATTCAGCTGAGACATGGTAGTCGGTGTGTTGTTTATTTCTGACTACAGCAGGCAGAATCGTGCCTAAATTCCCCAATAGTTTCTGCATTGGTGAGGTCTTAATTTACTTTCTATCTGTGCCATTGCCTCTAGACTAAGCACTTTGTTAGTTTTGTTCTTTTTTCCTCCCAGCAGAAAGTAATTTTGAGGTTTTTTCTTCCTTCTAAGTTCAGTGCTGATGGTACTCCTTCTATTTAAACAAATGAATACATTATCTACCCAATCGTTGGCTACCGTAACTTAGCACAAATACAAGATTATGATGATTAGAAACCTGTGTTTATTTCTTTTAATCTTAGTAAGTCACATTCATTTTGCACCTGTGTTTCATGGGTTTTTTCATGAAAAGATCAAACCAATGACAGCTTAGTCAACTGGCTGAGCAGCACACAAGTATCCAACAAATGCATGCAGGCCTTGGCATGCCCTGACCAAGTGAATGCTATTCAGAGCAGAACTGGAGCAATATTTAGTACCAAACCCCTAGACTGCTCTAATATCATTCCATGCTCCAGTCAAATTGGGCCAACTACTCTCATACTCTGTCACCAGCAATGGAAGTTAGGTGTGTACTTACATTTTCCACACCTTGAATTAGCATTTTTTGTGATACATTTTTATTAACAAACTATTCCAAAGTATAATTCTTTAGTGTCATTTGTTAAATTAGGTTACATTTAGCTCTCAGTTGTGTTGAATAGATATTACATGTCCAAATAAGAAAAAAGGGGGCAAAAATCTATATGGGGGTTCTTGAATATTAAGTTATAACAACCGTCAATGGGCATAACTTAATACTAAGGAACCCCTATATTAAGTTATGCTCCCTACTTGCAGTCCACAAAAATACCCTCCTAAACCTATCAAGCCATTTCACCAGTGTCTCTCTTTTGTTATATACAATTAAAATTGCAATAAACACAAAGAAATGTTAATACATAACTTATGGGCAAGTTATAACTGATAGAACAATATGTGCTTGAATGTTAGATATATTTGTATCTGTCATAGTGTCCGGTGTGGGAGGACAGAAAAGCAGAGGCAGAACGGCTGTTTTGGTAATGATCCATACTTTAATGGACAAAAGAAACAAACTTACAAACATAAATCAGACACTAGGACTGGGTAGTAGAGCCTACGGCTAACAAACCAAAATGAACCACACATCCGTGTGCAAACATTGAACATAAATAGGTTCCCCAATTGGAGGCAATAACGAACACCTGCCTCCAATTGGGGAAACCAAAGCCCATAGAGGTGGCTAGAGCCATCTCCATTGGCCATGTCCTGACTATGGCCCCAGCCAGCGCAAAGATGGCTAGGGGCATAGCCAGGACATGACAGTATCCTTATAGTTTAAGGGCTCTACAGTTCTCACATGAACCCGAATGAATACAAAAAACAACATCTAAATAAAAAGCTAGCTATGCTTTGTTGAATGCCTACTGAAATGCCAACTGAAGGAAGGTATTGATAAGCTAACATTGAAGAATTCTCCAGTTTCGTTTAAAAGTCCAGTTTGATGGTATTTTGGCATTTCAGTAAACTGCAACAATGATCGGGGTTGGACAGGGTGGCGTTAGCTACATAAATTGTATGCCGCCACTCCTTGACGAATGTAGCCCATTCAGCTGTTGACATGTCAAACATGGACACATCTAAGCCATCATCACCCCAGTATCAATATCCTCTGAGAAATGCACAGAAAGGACCCAACTTAATCTCCCCAATTAATTCAAGCAGCAATTAGCGGCAGTCTGATCGGGTTAAAGAAAGAGCAATGTTTTGACATATAGCTGCGCTATCTGACTGCCAATTTTGGCGGAGATTAGAGGGTGTCAGCTTCCAAGCTGCTCGAGCCGCATTACAAATATCCTTGTCCTACCTATTTCAGCAAGCAGGAATTAACATTTTTTACTTTTTTGTGTCCCTAACGTACCTTATTCTAGACTGCTCGATTCAGGCATTATACATTCTTCTTGGACAAGTGTTGCATGTTTTGCCAAATAAACAAAAAAGACCTTCAGTAACTGTTGACAAAACTTTGCTGAACTGAATTCGAACAGGCGTACCATTTATACCCCTATTAAGTATACATTTTTGCACACCTATCTTTCAGTGCATGTCAGAGCAAGAACTTAGTTGAACATTTCAAGGAACTGTGTGTGGACCTCAGATGTCGAGCTATAGAATTGGGGAGGGTTATAAAAAAAGTGGCAAAAGCAGGACCTCAACTAGTGGTGAAAGTTCTTCTTTGAATATGACATCAACTCAAAGCACAGCCAAGACCAAATTGGAGTGGCTTTGTGACATATCTGAATGTTCCAGTCAAAGTCGGGGCATGAACCACATTTGTGTGTGGCGAGACCATGTGAATCGCAGTTTATTGACAGTTCCTAACCATCGGACAGTTGGAAAACATCGACAAGAAATAATGGAAGAAACTGCCCAAATCCAGGTGTGCAACATCCTAACCAAGAATAGGTACAGATGTGTGTCCAACAGCAAATGTTCACCAGTAAAGAATAAAAGGTCTACTTTAAACACTATCTTTTAAAGTCGGGGGTCACAAGTATGGGGTCACTGTTTTTTTTTTATAGAAAAGCAACTTGTGATTCTTTTGGCAGTGCCCAACTGAAGACAAATCATTTCTAGTTTTAAAAACAGATGCTTCACAGGTCCTAAACTGGGAGCTTCTTAAAATAGTACCCGCAAAACACCAGTCTCATCCAATACATTTTTGGTAACATTCTGTATGCTGGAGATGAATGCAGTTGGATTCTTCAAGTGGGAGTTGCCATGCCAGCCAATGCCCCTTAAACCAACCCACCACACCACCCTCACGCCCCCTTCACTAGTCCTGTTGTTGTGCAGCAAATGCCCTTATTGTCCTGGTAACCTTTGTCTCCTGGAGTTCCCAGGCTCTGGTGATGGCACAGATCCCAGATATGGTCGGGGTGGAGAAAGAGGGAATGTTTCTCAGGAGACCAAACACAAACAGTTATGGAGTCTCTCTTCTGATCCAGATCTCCAGCAGTCCCTTAAGGCCCAGGCCAGGGTCTTCCATACTTCCTGCTGCTGTTGGGAGAAGGGTAAAGGACTGCATTCAGGGTCCTTGGATGGTAGAGTCTGGGACAATGGATTTGTTTAGCTGAAATAAACAAGCTTATTTTAATCGTCCTTCTATTCTGAACGAGTTTGTGAGAGTTGGAAAATTTGGGAATGTCATCCAAAGCTAATTCTGCTTAGAAAGGTTTGGGCATATGGCCGTTCACAATGAATTCACAATCTATCTGTTTTTATTTGGGTTTTTGGGGACAGAAGAATTACGGAGAATTACGGTATATTGAAAGTAAAATTTCAAGTAATTTTTGTTGGAATTTTTAGTTCTAGTACATTAAATAGTAAAATATCTGTTGTGCTATTGAGTTACTTTCAGATTTTCCCCCATTTTCAGTCTCAAAAACTCTTGGTGATGAAGGCCTTAATTATGATCTTTTTAAATATCTTTTCTTTATAACACAATTATAGATTGATATTTTTGTAACTGTAGGTGTTTGCAATCTTGTGTTAAACAGTGATTATTTTTAGTTAATAATCAAATTGTATTATTCTGCAATGCTATGTATTTAGGAAACCCCAGAATATAGAAAGATACTGAAGGGAGCATTTATATGTTTATTATTGTACTCTTGGCATACATCAGCAGGGAATGATTTAAGTTAGTGTTTCAATATTTATTATGCAAAAATGTTCCAGTACCTGAGATATTCCCTATTGAAACTTTCTTGCTGGTCCGTGTATTAGTATAGCCCCTGCCTTTAAACCCACTATATTTCGCTGCTTCCGTAAGGGGCAGGGAGGAGGAAACAAGTCTTATCATATGTTTAAAATTCAGTGTTTTAAACATCAGAGGCAATTGCTTTATAAGCTGTTTATAAAATATACCCAAAATATTTTAGAAAAATTATTGGTGCTATTGAGACTAAGAGTTTTGATGGGTGTACTTAATAAACTGTCCCATTCAATTTATGCTTGTTAATCAGCCTGTTTAGGAAAACACAAAGACTGTGGTGGGCATGACTTTAAAAATAGAAGAGAGATTTCTAATTACTCATGTGAAACCACCTCTAATGGCATGTTAACATTTTGGGGAAACTTCTTGGGAAAACACTTCTAGCAGTAGATTATCACTGTTTGCATTTACTTTTGCATTTGCATTATCACAGCTAACAAAAATTGTATTCTCCCTCCATGTTTTCCCAGTGGGGAAGCAGAAGGTACAATTAGTCATAAACAAGTCTTATCATATGAAAATAGTATTTAGTCATTCTGTATATATCGTTTTATAGCCCTGCCCTACCACAATGCTGATCTGTTTTCTCCTTGACCTCTATATTTGTAAGCTTAAATATTTCAACAGGAAGTTTAAACCGCAATTCCCTTAATACTCTGAGTATCATTACACCCATGCTATGTTGCAAAGAGTACTGGCTACAATGTGACACATCTTGGATGTCTGTTTATTATTCTCTAGTGCAGTGAATTAGAGCATGTTAAATCATTCTCACAGGAAATTATAGAACAAGGCTAGATTTTTTGTACCCCTTTATTTCTATTACTCGTTTCCCACCCTTGTCCTCATCCTCTCTCTCTTTCAACGGGTTTCACTTCCTTTATTATAAGGAGCCACATTCTTGAGTTGCTCACTGGTGTCCTATGCCAGATCCTTGTGTGTGTGTGTGTGTGTGTGTGTGTGTGTGTGTGTGTGTGTGTGTGTGTGTGTGTCAGGATGTGTGTGTGTGTGTCAGGATGTGTGTCTGTGCATGTGTGCCAGGATGTGTGACATCACATACAGAACCACAGAGATGAGATTCATTACCACAGGATTGCAGTAATACTAAGTGGAAATGTGTTTCTGTGCTTGAGGACGGCTTTAGTGATCCAGCTGATAAATCAGATAATATGTGTTAGGAAAAAGCCCCTTTTCCCATCTACTCAATCACTCCAGTACTCTAGACCCAACCTTGGTGTAACTGTAATCCACAGCCCAACAGGTGCTTATGTTGTACTACACTGCTCTATTTTTTTTAAGACTAAATGAACACAAATCACACATTGGGTCCTGATGAACAAAATATCTAAAAAGTTTAAATCTTTACTATACATTGTGTAATTAATTGAGAAACACAAAACTCAAAACTAGAGAACAATCAGTACGGAAGGATAAGGAGAAAGCAATTGACTGTGGCCACCACCTGCAAAACCATTCCCTTTTTGGGGGTTGTCTTGTTCTTGCCTCTCAAGCGCACCTGCTGTCACTTCCATTTGCCCATGAAACAGGTGACATTGATTCACAATTGCTTATGCTTTCTAAATGAACATATTGATATTACTGTAGTTTTGAGCTGTGTATATCTGTGATTATATACTTATATAATTATAGTATTTATTTAAGTCTGAAACCTAACATTAAACCGAATCCTAACTAGCGGTTATTTTTGGGGTTTTCTGGGTTACTTTGACGATGAAAACATTTTAACTTCATGGCTATGAAATCTAGTGGAAAACCATCCCTGAGGCATGTAAAGTTTTTTTCTGTCTGCTCCAGTCGAAGGTGTCCCAGCGGCAGCAGAGGATGATAAAAAACAGGGAGTCAGCCTCTCAGTCCCGGAAGAAGAAAAAGGAGTATCTACTGGCACTGGAAGCCCGTCTCAAGATGGCGCTTTATGAGAATGAGGCGCTCAAGAACGAGAATGGCACCCTAAAGAAACAGCTGGAGGGACTACTGTCAGAGGTTCGTTAGGCTACACAACGCATTGTAATTGAGTCTCACATACTGTAAAAAATAAAACATGTATCTGGGCCTGGACAAAACAAAAGAATTTGTCATGTAATCCAATGGTGCATTTTTGCTACCTGTAGAACACAGTTCTGAAGACCAGTGCTGGTAAGAGGCGGGCTGTGTGTCTCATGGTTGTGCTGGTATTCCTCATACTCAACGTGGGACCAATAGGGTGAGTCCAACACCCTCCATCTGAAACAATCTATTCGTCTTGTGCTCTTGCATACACTTCTTTTACATTTAGGGAGGTTCAGTTATCCAAATGGACTTGTCCACTTTTCAGACACATTAAATGTGGAGCCTAAAAAGCCAATCAGTTAAGGTAGATTTGTACATCTCAGGTTTTTAAGTTGAAGTTGAGCAATTGGCCACTAATGCCTTTAAAATGGTGAGGCAAATTTCGCTAGTGCATAGCTATGGGAGAAGTGAAGTTCTACAATTATGGTTTAAGGCTACTGTATGGGGATATGTCAAGGTTGTGTTCAATTCAGAATAGAGTCGTGAATCCCTCGTATTTCAATTGTTGACTTTCATTTCCTGACTTCTACTATCCTTAACTGCCCTCTCCTGTCCTGTTTGGCTTCAGTGTTTTTGAAGGTGGTCAAGGTTCTAAGCTCCAGGCTGGTTCCATGCACAGCGGCAGACACCTGCTGGGATTTTCTCCACTGCAAGAGGGCCCATTGCACCCAGAAACCCTCGGGACCTCCCCTCAGACTGACAGGTTAGGAGCACTCAAACATAATGTTTTAGTTCTGGGTGTGTGTAAGTGTACTATACAAATAAAGCCCATACTACTTCTGAACGCAGACCTTACTGTGGTGTGGTCATGTTTACCCCCTGCCTCCGCTCTGCACATGATTTTGAGAAAAGACTACTTTTTGTTTGCTGGCCAGGATGGATATGGATTGGAGGTGTATCTGGGCTGGGCAAAGTAGACACAGGGCAGAGCATTTACAAGTCATGATTTATTGTTGATAATTTGCACTAATTTGCACTGCTCCAAGGCAGCGACTTCAGTTGCCAGGAATTTACATGTAATTTTCTTGGAATCCTGTTATTCTGTGTAATTGAATGACATTTGAGGAAGTGAAAGTCTTCTATAATATATAATACTGAGTGCGTCTTACTGAGTGGCACTGTAATGAAAACAGAGCTATGTACTACTCGATCCAGTCGATCTACGCTGTCCAAACCTTCCAGATGTTATCACCACATGCCCCTCCTTCATAAACATCGCCTCTCTCCTGGTAACAACTTCTGCATTTCAATTATGATTTGACAATCACCCACTGCCATCTTTGCACCCATTAGTGAGATCACAAAGCAGCGCATATCACTGTTTTATGGCCTAGTCCGGTTTATTCTATGTACATATAGAATTTCACATGGAATTGATTGCTTCCATGTTGAAGAGAAAGAAGAGCTACACTTGGTCTGGGTAGAGCACTGTGCTCCATGGTCTCAGGGCTCAGGAAAGCCTTAGTAAGAAGAGGCAGTGTCATCACTGGATCGTCTCTTACTTGTTGGATCACAGCAGGACGTTTTTCCCAGAAGCACACGTTGTTCAAAAACAGAAAGTCATCGCATTTAAAAAAATATATATCTTTCTCTCTCCCTCTTAGTTCAGAGGATAAGGCTCTGATGGTGGTAAAAGAGGATCCTCTGTTCTTCGGAAACCCACCTCCCTGCCAACCGCCTGTCAACAGAACTAAGTGCATCAAGTCAGTACTGGTTTCTACAAAGTTTCCTTCATTGTCAAACTCTGTTGCACATTAGACCTTAAGACAGTGTAAGACTTTGTATACCTAGCCTCTATAAATGCAGGGATGCCTTCTAAATAATGACTAGGGCTTTCACAATTATGACATTTTAGTTGAACTATTTTAGACAATTGTCTCACAAATAATTGTGATTAATGATTTGTTTGTCTATATTGTTAATGTCATGCTGCTATTATACTGTAAGCCTAATAACATTTGCAAGAATACACATAGTGATCAGGAGATTATTCTTCCGATTTGTGATGTTCGCACTTTTGATCGCCACCTTCCTGAAGCAAATCCGACAATTCGGCTCCTCCTAAAAATTGCTAAATTTGTCTTAAATCCACAATGTGCCCAGAGCGGTGTTGTGTTGTTCTGCTTTGGATCTACTACTAGATCCACAGTGTTAACGATTTCCTGCACATCGTATCACCTCTCGTTCTGCTACACATTTTATAGGCTAGTTATTTGAAATAGCTCATTCTAAAATGATTATGTAGGCCTTCCTAATGTAGCAAAACACGTTTGAATGCTCAGTTGATCAAAACCTGTCCAAGGACGATTCATTATATTTTCAAACATAGGCCTACAGTAAATATGCAATATACCAGCATTTTAATGCACATTATCTAATTAGAACATATGGATGGATATGACAAAATTCAATTTACAAAATTTGGATGAATAATTTACACACTTGTCTTGTTTTCTTTTGTCGATTAGAGTTGATAAAAGAAATCGGCAACTAAAACACATTTGTCTATTAACTGATAATGTTGTGAAATTACTTAAGGTTGCATTGCAAAACAATTCTAAACTGGGTTTAATCATGATGAAATTAAGAAGCAAATAACTTTCAGTAAATTATCTGCGCCTATAAATTTTTGCAAAGTTGTCAAATGTCCTGCTGCACCCCTTGGGTTAGACATCCTACCTGATTAAAACTGATGTATTTCGCAATACTTTTCTAATATCACCGTAAAACTCCTTTATCCTGATTGGAAACATGATTTTGAATCTTAATACTGAAAAATAATTGCTATCTGGCTCAAGCTATTGCAATCAGGCAATTAAATGATAATTGTGACAGCCCTAAGTATGTCTAAACCAAACAATTTTGTTAAGAAGTGTCCTTAATCGTTTTAGATCAATCAACACATTTCCCGGATGGCTGGATAGAAACCTCTAGGCTTGGATTATGCATGTTCTTTGATGATAAAAAAAATATTGGTTCAGCAGAAGGTCCACATATGGATTCTCTTGATCATTGCATCTATTAGGCTCTATGTTTTGACCAAATTGAGATGTTGTTTCTCTCAATTATGAAAATACACTACAAATAATTAATTAAGGGAACATTGAAATCACACATCGGTTCTCAATGAATATAATATATTAAAGATAATAAAATCTTGACTGTACATTGTGTAATTCTTGGTGAACAAGATGATGTAACAACGGTCAGTGGAAACCAAAATCACCAACCGACTGAGGGCTGGATTAAACCCAGACCAAAAAATCAGTAAGTAAACAATTGACATTAAAGACTGTTCCAACTTGCGTGAATTTCATCACGCAACTCATTATGTGCCTCAATAGTAGGTATGGCCCCCACATGCTTGTATGCACTCACAACAATATCTGGGAATGCTCCTGACGAGACGGTGGATGGTATCCCGGGGCATCTCCTCCCAGACATGGATCAGGTCCTAGACAATCTGTGGCGCTACTTGCCGACGTCAGATGCACCGATACATAAAGTCCCAGAGGTTCTCAATTGGATTCTTGTCTGGGGAATGTGAGGAACTGCCTACACACTCTGGCCACAGGAGGCCGGGTATTGTCCTGCACCAAGAGGAACCCAAGGCCCACTGCACCAGAGAAAGTTCTGACAATGGGTCTGAGGATTTTATCCCGGTTCCTAAAAGCAGTCGGTACCGTTAGCTAGCACGTGGAGGTCTGTGCGACCCTCGTGGAGGTCTGTGCGACCCAAGGATATGCCTCCCAGACCATCACTGACCCACCTCCAAACCGGTCATGATGGTTGAAGTTGCAGGCTGCATATGCTCAGTGTGAACCTGCTCTGACCTGTGTAGAGAACGGGGAGCCAATGTTGGACCTGCCAATTCTGGTGTTCTCTGGCAAATGCCAGTTGATCTGCACAGTGCTGGGCTGTGAGCACATGTCTCACTAGAGGACATCGGGCCTTCATGCCAACCTCATGGAGTCTGTTTCTGATAGTTTGGTCAGAAACATGCACACCATTAGCCCACTGGAGGTCTCTTTGTAGAGCTCTGGCATTGCTCCTCTTGTTCCTCCTCACAAAGGAGCAGATCCTGCTGTATCGTTGATGCCCTTCTACGGCCCTGTCCAGCTCTCCTAGTGTAACTGCCCGTTTCCTGGTATCTCCTCCATGCCTTTGAGACTGTACTAGGAGACACCGCAAACTTTCTTGCGACGGCACGTATGAATGTGTCATCCTGCAGGAGCAGGATTAGCTGTGCAACCGCCTCAGGTACTGCCTCTTGCTACCAGTAGTGACAAGGACATTAGCAAAATGCAAAACTAGAAGAAAATGAGTCAGGTAGGTTAAGGAGAGAGCAAATGTATATGGCCACCACCTTGCAAAACCATTCCCTTTTTCGGGGTTGTGTTGCTGTTGTCTCTCCAGTGCACCTGTTGCCACCTTAATTTGCACCAAACAGGTGACCATGATTTTCAAAAAGGTATGCTTTTTTGAATACAGATTTATATCCCTGAAGTTTCCTTTAATTGATGTTATACTATACACGATTACGTGTTCCCTTAATTTTTTGGAGTAGTGTATATGCTGCCAATACTGTAACTCGCTCTAGATAAGATCTTCTAGGGCTGCACAATGAATCTAAATATAATCAATATTGTGATATTCACCTGTGCAATATTCAAATTGTAAAGTTAAGTGATTTTTCATTGCATTAACTAAGCAGTTAAACTGATATTTTGACACAGGCTGCACCTTCAAGCAGTGAACATTTTACATTATTTAGGCTTTGATCTCTATTTATAAGTGTGATTATGTTTGTTGTTATGCCCATGTTTGAAAAGCGCAAACCATAACGGTAATGGCAATATTTGTCATAGAAATCATGATTCAATATTTCATCCAAATCGTGCAGCCCTAGCGTCTACAAACTGGCTGAAATGTAATTATTGCCTAAAAAAGGCATGTTATTGTTGACTGTAGTTTGACAAACAATTGTGCAGTTTTGGCGAGATTCATTCTGGAGAAATATTTAGAAAACATCAACGGTCAGATTGATATCCCTGAAGATTAATTTAATAGATGTTGATTATGTGTTCCCTAAATTTTTTGGAGTAGTGTTTATGCTGCACAATTCATCGAAATATAATAGAAATTGCAGTATTGACATGTGCAATATCCAAATCGTCAACTTAAGAGATTTTCTGGTCCAAAACTTAAATGATATGTTCTTCATGCGAGGCAACAGGCATTCATCGTACATCCGTGATTGTTTTTCTTGCGGGTGCTGTAGATATTTTTGTAGGTTCTTTTAATACCTGGACTAATTTTCTGGGTTTTCAATGTTAGTTTGAGTTAATTCTGCAACTGCTCCCGAAGACGTCTGCTATAAGGCAGCGAGTGGCACCAAGATATTGTCCCACAATACACAACAACACGGTTATTAAAAGTTTGGGCTTCAATGTCAGTGCTTACAAACTTAATATGGGAGAAAGAATTGATACAATTTGGCCTAACCAGCTATGGCAATGGCACAATAGCAAACGCCATTGCATTAAATGAGCAGTTAAACTAATATTTTGACACAGGCTGCACTTTCAAATTGGTAATCTGTAAAATAGTAAACACAGATCTTTAACAAAATTTAAATTCAGTTTGATGAGATTTTCTATGCTGTTTACACCCATGTTTGAAAATGCTAATCATAACTGTAATTGCAATATTTGTCATAGAAATCATGATTCAATATTTCATCGAAATCGTGCAGCCCTAGCGTCTACTAACTGGCTGAAATGTAATTGTTGTCTCAAAATACGCATGTTACTGCAGATTGACAAACAGTAGTGCAGTTTTGGCAAGATTCATTCTGAAGAAGTGTTTGGAAACCTGTGGCAAACTGAACAGGCAGATTGTTGGACAGCCAGTGAGACCTCTTCCAGTCTCAGGCGTTTAATAGTATGTGTTATTTATTGATTCTGTTGACAGACTGAACCATGAGCTGCGAGGCTGGGTCCATCGGCATGAGGTGGAGAGGACCAAATCAAGACGCATGACCAACAGCCAGCACAGAGCCACCAGAGTTATCTCTGTACGTACTGGAGCTTTATGCTGCTTTAGCATCCTATGTACACACACCAACGTACACTAGAGAATGAACAACAGATCGGCCTGCCATGATGTCAGGCCTTTTCTAGTCTGTTGACCAGTTGACTCTGTTATAAGGCAACCTGGACCAGGATTCATGTGTCAAACTGCTGTGCATACAGATTGCACCATGCCAGTGGCTTATTGTTGCCAGCAGTGGCTTATTGTTTTCCTCTACCTCCTAACTACTAATAATTTAGCTAGCACAGTTTATAGAAACTTGTTAAAATTGACTAATTTGTGAACCAATGTCCATACAGGCTACAAAACCTTTCTCTAATAAAAAACCTTCAGTACATTTTAAGAAAGCAATCTTTGCCAGCAACATTACAGCTGACACTAACATTAGTTAATGGCATACCTTTTTGTGATAATATTTTAAACATGCCTGTATTGCTTTATTAGAAGCATGTGATATCAAACCAGCTTTCTGATGTTTATTCACTTAGCTTTTTCAAATCGGGGTGCAAAGTGCAACTAAAGATTGCATTGATTTAGCCAGAAAGGTAGCTTAGCTGGAAGAGAAGTACAAAGACAATTATGTCTCAAGCATTATGAATAAAATAGATTCACAATATTATGAATTATTTTTTAATTAAAGGACAAACAAATGTAACGTCAGTTCATGGGAAGTTTTTCAGTCTTTCAGATTTCTTTTACATCCCTCCCTCCCTCCACTCACACACTGTCTCTCTCTGTCTATGTCATTATTCGGGTGATTGAAAACCAAAGTCTTGGGAAAGTAAACACAACTGTTAGAAGAAGGCATTTAGCAATCACTTTCCCCTCGCTCTCGTACGCATTGTTTACCTTGCCACAGTGAACAAAGCCCTCATCTAAACAGCCTCTGTCAGCCCATGATGGGTGAATCAGTTGTCCCTGGACAATCCTGTACTCCAGTCCTTATTCCCTCCAGTTCTCATAGGCACTATGTTTCAGTGAATTGAGACGTTTTTTCTCAAGGGCCCCTTTCCACTTTTGTACAAGCACAATTTGCATGCATTCAGATCAGGGTTAGTTTTTCTGAAGAACGAGACAGGTTTTCCTTTTACGGATCCTTTATTCTGATACATTCTGCAGTCCCTGCCAATGACAACCATATCCATTACACAATGTTATCTCCACAATACTTGAGCATGCAGAGGTTTTCAATGTTCTGTGATTTCTATGTGAAAATGTGTTTTTCACATAGAAAAGTGGACCCGGCCAAGAAGAGTGAATGTCTCTTATTGACTGACTGACTTACCTTGTTAAATATCTTAGTGGTTAGAGAAGCAAACCTGCAAATTATAGGTCCTGCAATTGAATCCCCTAGCAGTCAAAACAAAGTACGCATTTGGATTTGTTCCGGATAGACAAAATCTTTGCTGCCTATAACCTCTACTGTCTACATTATAGTAAGCCTAAAATAAAACAGTTTACGGTTATATTGCGATTGTTTTGGGTTGATTTTTGAAATACGCATCCATTAATGCTTTTTGGTTTAGGATAGACAAAAACATAGCTGGCTACAACACTCAGAGGCTTATATAGTAAGCCTCAACAAAAACTGTTTACGGTTATACAGTATTCCGACTTTTTCTGATGGGGTCTCGTCTTTTCGCTTGATGAAAATGTTAGTTATCATCACCTTAATTGATAGTAATTGTGTCAATGCCATTCACGAATGAAAGAAAGAAAAACAAATGTTTTTGCGCCATAAAATGAAATAGCATAGGCAAGGAAAAGTTAATCTTCAGTCTTGATAACAATTATTAAATTCTTATGACTATTCATAGGAAGTTGGTAGATACTAGTAAGCCTATTACTGGCTAATAAGCTGTTAAAACGGCCAGTGGCAAAAGCCCATAGTTCATAGACGCAATTTGTGGATGAGTGAACATAGTTTCACAGAATGCTAAATGGTCTCTAGCGACTAATGAAATGTGTAGCGTTGTGTTGTAGTGGTTAAAGACAGTGCCTCTCATGTGGGAAACCCATGTTTGAATCCAGTGAGGATTACAATATTTATCATTTTTATTGCGGGCTGGCTGAACTAGGCTTGCCTGGTTACTATTCTGGTTTTTCATTTAGGCCAGAGATGTAATGTGTTTAGTGTGATGTCTTGCAGTTTGGTTATTGGCTCTGCTGCAGACAGAATGGATGACTGGGAGTGTATTTTGTAACACATTACTAATTCGGAGTAAAGGTGATGTTACTGAGCCATCTGTATTGAATTATTTTAATGGCAGAATTTTGCTTGTCACAGGCAGAGTTTGTTAGCATTAAAATAAGTAATGGTTAATAATGGTAACTAAGTCATGTCCCATCTTAGAAAACCTGCTATGGTCTCTATCTGAACCCTTCTGATTAGCCTTTTATTCAAGCAATTATTGGAAGGACAACCACAGACAGGGCAGAAACAATGGGTACTAGCTTATTATGTGTATGCATTTTTCACCTCATTTATATTCAAGCCATTTAGCGTATACAATTGTCCTGTATTAGTGCATATGTTTTTGTACATTTTAGGACTGGCCTTTTGTGGGAATGAAACCCACAACCAGGCGTTGCAAGCTTCAAGCTCTTACTGAGCTACAGTGTAATTGACATAGGATACTTATGATAAAATAATCACTTGTTAGTCATGATAGCTGTCTAGCTACTGTAATCAAGATCCATATGTTGATTACATAATATGTGCTAAACTGCTGGACATGAAATCAAATGCGTCATTTTCCTAAATTGATTATTGAGTATACTCTTGTACACAAATTGTTGTGCATTCTAGGTAGGAGTAGCCTGTAGCTATAGCTTTCTAGGCAGATGGACACAGACAAAAGAAAGGCTATGGCCTATGAAATAAATCCACTAAAGTAAGTATTTCAGAAAGACCGATACCTTTGACAGTAAGCCTAAACTGTCTTTCACTGTCTTTATCTCAAGCAGAATGAATTCATGGCTAAGTAGCATTATTTATCATAGGCCTGAGCATGGAAGAGAGAATAGTGGGAATTGATTAATTTGTATTTCTTTAATTAGATAGCTACATTAATTGGCAGGTTCATTTTATAGTAGTAGGCAATTGGCTATCATATTTTTAAATGTTTCATCCTTTTCCAATTAATTGTTTTGTTATAGCTGTTAGTTGTTCATCAATGAGCTGCACTTCAGTTTTTCCCCCATATTTTACCAAACACAGGAAAGTTTTACTATTTAAAATAAATTATGTTGCACATGTCTGTTTTGTTTTTTTGCCATTTGTTTGGAGGTTGTTTCCCCAAGCCTTTGATTGTAAGGTTTTAATGAGTCCAATTCATTAACACTAGCCCATGAAGGCCAAGCCTAGCTCTCACAGGAACTAACCTGAATTGTGCCAGGTAGAGATGTCATTTCTCAGAGGAAGCCGAGTGCCATCTTGAAAGCACATGCTATATACACAACGCAAATGCATTCCTTAGTGGTAGTTTTCAGTCGTTTGTTTTCCTATTCCATGCGTTCACTCCCTCCCTCTTCTTAATCCTGCAGAAAGAGGATAAGAAGGCTGAGGTGGGCCAGGTTGTAACCGTCCAATACACAGACTCTACAGAGGAAAGGTGAGTGAAGAATTTTGTATTCTATATCTAAGATCTATACATTTTTCTACTGATTTTAAAATTAACTTTATTTAGGAATGTTATGAAAAGTGACTTTTATGATTGACAATATTCCGGTGTTCAGACCATTAACCTTTCAGTCAACCAGTTAGTTGTTTTACTGCTGGATCTTGTAGTTGCCCTCTTGGATCAACCTGAAGGATTTGTGAGGATTTTTTGGCCCCAGAATCATTTTCCCTTCAGTAAAACTGATCATAAAACAACTATAGATTCTTCAGGATGATGTACCTAGACATTCTTTTAAAAAAACTTTACTTGTAGTACAAGATCTGTTTTTGTTTTAAATGAAAAAAAGAATAATCTTAACATGGCATTTTATATTTATGCCCCAGAGGAATTGTAATGTTTCTGTTTGCAATTATACTTTATTTTGGTCTTGTATTTTCCTCATGCTTTTGACTTTCCCACACTTCTAAATCATGTTGATGTCCAACCAGCCACTCTGGGCCAAACCTTTAACCTTGATTCTGACAGACTAAAGAGAAAGTAGATAATGACTTGGATGCACAAATATGGTCCTCAGACTCAAGCTTGTATATTTTGGTACTTACTGAACTTTAAGTATTTGCACTTTGATATCTCTTTTGAAGTCATAAACCCCTTCAGTAAAATGATATCAAGATATTCTTATTCCCAATTTATTTAAATTGTGCGGGAACATGCTTATGTTTGATTAGTCATTTGCAATAAAAACTAAGTGTAGCCAGAACTTGAACTGCATGTTAATACAGATGTTTTTCTGTTGTTCTCCACAGACTTCCAGGTAGTGAGCTACAGGTCTACTATGCACCTCACCGCACGTATAATGACTTCTTTGACGAGATCCATCGTCGTGGAGACACATTCTACGTGGTATCTTTCCGCAGGGTGAGCTTCAAAAAACTTTAGAGTTGTTTATTCCTAAGAAATTTGTATTTCAGAGACACACTGGAAACCCCTGATTGAATACAGACGGATTGACATAAGAATGATTAATAACATCTAAAAGGAAACCGCAAATGTATTTTCGGCTCTTCTCGGCCTGTTTTGTTGCCCCTCTTGGAGAAAAATTCTAATGGAGAGAACAAGAGAAGAGTAATATAAGTTAGTCTGATTTTGTACTCACATTAATGTTATTGTAAAGATGAACATCACATGCTGGGTGAAAACTTTATAATCATCTGAGACTAGACTATTAGACTAAATCTACATTTGTAGTAAGAGAGAGGTTCTAAGACATTAGCATATGTGTTGAGGTTTGGAATTGTGCTGCAAGTGAAAGAAAATACATTTGGGTCAGATGTTAGACCTTGTACACACCCCCAAGGGTGTAGGTCAGGATTCCTTTATTGCCCCAGCCTATTCATAATTCAACTGTTGAACCGTTTTAGGATTTCCAACATGACTAAGGGCCCTCAAGAGTTTTATTGTACTTTTGCAAGGTTTGCCTGTAAAATACTAAATGAATCATGCCAAGTTGTGAAAATCTAAATTGCTAGCTGTGTAAGTTTGCTAGCTAAGTTTTTTTTACCTGTCAAACTTCAGAAATACTGCTCCTTACTGAAGTAAAACACTCTAGCTAGATTAAAAAAACTAGCGCGGTCAGTTTGCCATCTGTTCCTCTGCAGAGGGGGATATTTGATAAAAAAAGGATTCAGATGGTTTGCCATGTCAAAATGGGTCTTAGATGCATACTGTTTCCATTGATCAATCCTGATGTTTCTACAACTTGAAATGGAGTCCACCTGTGATAAATGCATTCAATTGATTTAACATGACTTGCAAAGACACACATTTTTCTTTATTAGATTCCACAGTTGACATTGTATGTCAAAGCCGAAACCAAGCCAGGAGGTTGAAGGAATTGTTTGCAGAGCTCTGAGACAATATCGTGTTGAGGCACAGATTTGGGGATGGGTACCAAATATTTCTGCAACATTGAAGGTCTCCAAATGGAATAGGTTTGGAACTACCAACACTGGGGGGGGGGTACTTGGCCTCTCCACAGGGAGTAATTGAAGACACTCTTAACACCATAGGCTTACTAATGAAACTAACATGGGTGGTGCGTCAGGGGTACTCATAGCTGTGCAAAATCTTTTGGGGGGTACAGTAACTGAAAAAGGATGGGGGCCACTGACCTATAGCATGACAGCCCATTTGGAAAGGACTCAGCGGGCTGTCATGTGCCTTTTACGGAAGAGTGGCTTCAATCTTGCCACTGTGCTATCCATACCTGATTGCTGGAGTGCTGCAGAGATGGTTGCCCTTCTAGAAGGTTTTCCCACACAAGAACTCTGGAGCTGTGTCAGATTGACCATTGGGTTCTTGGTCACCTCCCTGACCAAGGCCCTATAGCAGACAATAATGTAATAACTGTTAATGTAATAATTGCCAATAAGTAATACATTTCCATTCTTAATGTAATAAAAGTCAATAATGTGAGAACGTATTAACTTATGGGCAAAAGGTTATTACATCATTGGTTCAGAAATGTTATTACATTATTAATCAGTTATTACATTATTGACTTGCAATTATATTATTGGATGTGTTATTTATTACGTGTCAGACTTCCATTCCATAACACTTACCCTTACTGTTGCTTCTTTCCAATAGCTGCCCAAAACTCTGACAATCCTGACCCCTGAATCTTAGTCCTAACTAAATTGTGAGATTATTGGTACTGCTAGTTCCCCTTCAAAATGTTAAATTCATCCTTATGGAGTGACCTATGACCTCTGTGTAAAATATGCATGCTTGGGAATTCACTGTTGTGCTTTGGGTATGTCAACTGGGGGCTACGCCTGAAGTCATGGGTGAAGTGGCTTACCTGTATCTTTTTCCAAACCCAAAATATGGCCAAATATCTATACAATTCTAATAAAAATTGCCATACAGTGTTGACTAGTCATAACTGCACTAAACATACAACCATGCAAAAATATAAATAGGTAAAATTGAATGACCTTTAAATGAGCAACTACACATTTGTATCTATAGGTTAGAAACAGATCGGGCAATTTTACTGAGGAATTTTTATGTTATTGATCCTGTTAATTACCCTTCAAAGCATTCAATTCATCCTCATGAAACGACCCTTGACCACTGTGTGAAATAATGAAAGCTTGGGAGTTGAGACGTGTGCTTTACGTCAACTTGTTCCTCGTCTTGACTATGACTTGTGCACTGTCAACCGTGAAGACTTAAATGGACAGGTGTGTGCCTTTTCAAATAATATCCAGTCAATTGAATTTGAATTTGACTCCAATCAACTTGTAGAAATATCTCATGGATGATGGAAACAGAATGCACTGGAGCTCAATTTTAAGTGTCAAAGCAAAGCCTGTAAGTAAATGTATTTCTGTTTTTTTATAACTTTGCTAACATTTCTAAAATGCTTGTTCATCATTGGGCATTTTGTGTAGATTCATGAGGGGAAAATGATAACATTTTAATACATTTTAGAAAAAGTCTGTAATTTAGCAAAATTTGGAAGAAGTGAAGGTGTATGAAGACTTTCCAAATTCACTATATGTATGCTGTTCTATTTGTTCATTTGTATCCATTAATTTTTACAATCCTCTCACACTGCAGTTGTTGACTGTTATTCTATGTAGACTTTTCTCCAGTGTTCCCAGGGGCACTGTATACTGTCATATGATTTATAAATTAGGATGGTTGAAATTATGATCTCTCCCACTAGGGATAGATTGACCGGTGTAATCCAGCGATTTGCTTGGTACCAATGTAGGTGCGGATGGGGTTATACTGTTGTTTTGTATGTTTTTCTTGATAATTTAGATGGTATATTCCCATTCCCAGTCTTTTACTCTTTATAACAAACATGAAGTCTTTACAGACACACAACCTGAGTAAGAAATTCAGTCACACCTTTCATGTCCAATGAGGGCTCAAGTTGATCTGGAAGCCCTTCTTTACAAGTGATTAAAATCAAGGCTTGTCCCCCTAACCTTGTTGATTCCTTCACCCTCTGATTCTCATGTTATTGGTGATGCAGGGATTAAAGGGGCTGGAACCATGAAGTTGTCTCAACTAAAGAGCCGGGAATCCTGCTACTGCACTAGGTTTCCCTCAGTGCCACACAATTTTTCTTTGATATGATCAGGGAATCCCCAGCTAATCCAGCACGCTTTGATTGCTTGTGCAGCTGAAGTGTCAGAGCATGTCCGTGTGGACCCACACATTCCCTCAGCGTCGCTCCCCTCTCAAAGTAAACTGAATAAGCTAGGTTTTCCTGCCTCTGGCCTCAGCTTTGGCTTTGATTTTCTGGATGAGTTGAACCAGTTTGCTCCAGTGGGTGTAGTCCCTGAGATGATATGCTAACTTGCTAGCTACCTATGGTAATATGCTCATATGCATTTCCCCTGGTGGATCTGATCCAGTATAGACAGTGTGCACTTTGAGAGTCTGTCATTGATTCTTGTGGGCCCCCTTTCATCCATCTGTTTGACGGGAATCTTTTGGAAATGTTGTGGATTTAGTAAATACTGTCAATAGAATAATCCTGTCACTAGAGTAACAGGATAGTTTGCAAACCTGGTTATCTGAATGCTGGACCTAAATCAATCAGAATGTGCTTAGATTCTAGTCTAGAATGATTACAGCGCTTAAAAGCCAGGCGTCTTGGTCAACTTGAGGCCTTATTATTGGCCTTAAAGGCGTGATTACATTTTGTGTCCAGATTGTGTGTGCGTTAAGGCCCTTTTGTTGTACCACACTTCTCCCTTCAGGAAACCAGGGTTTAAGTCCAAACATTTTTTTCTTTTCCTGGTGATTATTTTGGGATTTGTTTGCTGTGATTTGTCTGCTTTTTCCCAGCAGTGGGGATGTGATGGGTGTTAGGAGAGGGTGGATGGAAAATTGGGTGGGGTTGAAAGCTGGTGGAAAAAGGCATTCATGTAGCATGAATTGATATACAGTTGTATGTCAATAAATCACGAGTGTAAGTGAAGACATGATTTAGATGTTTGTATAGTGTAAAATGTTATTGATAGATTAAGCCTGTGGCTATTTCAAAGGACATACAAGTATTTTTTCTAGGCATATGTTGGATGGAGTCTATAACTTTCAGCTTTAACTTAGGATATGCCTCAAAGCATTCTGACCCCTTTACTTTCTCCGCATTCTATTGTATTGAAGAATTAGTATTTAATGAAATAAATGTTTTGCCTGCAATGTACACACAAAACCCATTATGACATAGTGAAAAGAAATATGAAATATGTGCCCCTATATTATAAATGAAAAGTTGAAATATTTTATACCCTCTGTCATGACATTCCTGAGCTCAGATTCATCCTGTGTCCTTTTCTCATCGTTGAGGTTTCTTGGACTCCACGAGAGGCACATTCAATTGATTGAAAAGGCACACATAGAGAGCATAACTACAGACCCCTAAAATGTATTGGCGGGTAGAATATTTATTTTAGTAGCAACTTTTTCACTAGGGCTCTTTACAATGCATGTTTCAATCTTTTAGGACGTACAAAAGTCAAATGTGTATACAGCTCCCGAAAAAATTAAGCGACCACTGCACCTTTTTCTTTCCTTTCCAAAAAAGTTGAAAAGGAAGATTTTGAGTGAGGAAGAGTAGGGTGAAAATTAAGAGACCACGCTTCTGTTCTACACTGAAAACTTTCCTTTTCAACCTTCTCCCATTCCTCCTCTGGATCATCCAGATGGTCATTGGCAAACTTCAGACGGGCCTGGACATGCGCTGGCTTGAGCAGGGGGACCTTGCGTGCGCTGCAGGATTTTAATCCATGACGGCGTTGTGTGTTACTAATGGTTTTCTTTGAGACTGTGGTCCCAGCTCTCTTCAGCTCATTGACCAGGTCCTCCCGTGTAGTTCTGGGCTGATCCCTCACCTTCCTCATGATCATTGATGCCCCATGAGGTGAGATCTTGCATGGAGCCCCAGAACGAGGGAGATTGACCGTCATCTTGAACTTCTTCCATTATCTAATAATTGCGCCAACAGTTGTTGGCTTCTCACCAAGCTGCTTGCCTATTGTCCTGTAGCCCATCCCAGCCTTGTGCAGGTCTACAATTTTTTACCTGATGTCCTTACACAGCTCTCTGTTCTTGGCCTTTGTGGAGAGGTTGTAGTCCATTTGATTAAGTGTATGGACAGGTGTCTTTTATACAGGTATCAAGTTGAAACAAATGCAGTTAATGAGTGGAGAACAGGAGGGCTTCTTAAAGAAAAATTAACAGGTCTGTGAGAGCCGGAATTCTTACTGGTTGGTAGGTGATCAAAAACTTATGTCATGCAATAAAATGCTAATTAATTATTAAAAAAATCATACAATGAGATTTCTTTTAATTTAGCCTCTCGCAGTTGAAGTGTACCTATGGTAAAAGGTATGGACCTCTGCATGCTTTGTAAGCAGTGTTGGCTTCTGGCTCTTTTGCAGAATAATAAAGGACCCAAGGCAGGGGCAGAAGCGTTCCTTGTTGTTTATTCACAAAATATAGTACATGTCTGTCTTAGATGTTCAGCCTTCTTTCCATCTCTCTTGGTCTTCCTTGTGCTTCTCCAAATGTCTTTGTCCTAAACACCCCATATATACAAGAACACATTCCCTCCACTTTTTAGCTGTTATCCAATCGTATAAGGGCAATGTATGTTCCAACCTCCCTATTCCTAGTCCCAAACTTTGGAATGTATGGGGGATGTGTGGAGTTAATGTTCAACCATATTCCTTTGTGCTGTTTCAAAGTACGTACAGAAAGGTACATACATTTGCAAAGCAACATTACTCTGTGTTGTGTCCTTTAGAATTAAAATACACCTAAACAGACATACTTTCTCACAGCAGGAAAACCTGCAAAATCAGCAGTGTATCAAATACTTGTTCTCCCCACTGTATTACTGTTTAAAGAACACTACATTGAATAATTGTGTTACCTTGTCTTTACCAAAGCTTGCAATGCAGTCCACCTTTGGGCACTGCATTGGCCACTGTATGTGTAGAGTTCTGTGAAGTTTAGTTTTTATATTTTGTTTTTTTGGAATAATCATTTAAAGAAATTGTTTTATTTCTGCTGTTTATTATTATTAGGCAGATGTCGGCTACAGCATGTTTATCAATTTGTTAGTTGTGGTACTACAAGCAGATTTGTAAGAATGTGAATGGGGGTTAAAACATACAGAACATAAAACATGCAAAACAATTGAACCTTCCAGTTCAATTGCTCTAGAGAATGAAGGTCAGAGGAAAGGCATATTCACTGCCACAAGAAATTCTAAGACTGAGACGCCTCCATATTTTCCTGTGTGTCTCAGAATTATCGCGGAAAAGTAGATTAGAGTAATGCAATTTAAAAGGAAGAAAAACTCTAAAGGTTTCAGTAGGCTTTGTTATTTTGATCGCGTACTTCCAAGTCACAACAGTGGGTCGATCAATCAATCAAGCAAATTTACTTTTTATATCAGCAGTTGTCACAAAGTGCTTTCACAAAATACCCGGCCTAAAAACCCCAATGAGCAAACAACAGTATTGTTGAACTTCAGTGGCTTGGAAAATCTCTCTAAGAAGGCTGAAATTTAGGGAAAAAACTTAGAGAGGAACCAGGCTCAGAGGGGTGACCAGTCCTTTTCTGGCTGTGCCGGGTGAACATATTAAGAGTCCAAAGTCTAATAGTTAATCGATGCATGTGGGCTGAGCCCAGAGTCTATTTAAACCTAGTCCAGATCGTACAGATTGTACAAGTGTGCAACAGAAAGACAACAAGCCAGTGACTCCGCCCCCGAATGGCATTTGAGGGTTTATGTATTTTAATAAAATTTTGTAGCGAAATTTTGTCGTTTCAGTTATTATTATAATTATTTTTTTGCTCAGCATCTTTTCTTGAGCCAACTTGAAGTCAAGAAACCTGTAAATAATTCTGAGGCCTTAGATCATGATCAACTTTGACAATAACATGAGTATCTTCCTATTCGTAAAGCCATACAGTATATAGCTTCTACCAGCACATTGCCCTCTACTGTCCCAGAATAATATTGTGTTTTTTTGCCCTTGTTTTAGTTTCTTGAGTGAACACCATGAGAGCTAACCGCATTAGCAACCAAAAATGAAGAATGTGGCTTGCTTCAGATGAAATGGAGACTGCTGAAAGGAAGATTACGGGCGCTTTCAGCCCTTCAATTACTGTTGTGACCTTCTGAGTCCACTTGTTGACTGGTTGATCACTCTTGTTGACCATTTACATTTGTACAGTTTTGTACTGCTGGTTTTATTATTTGACTGTGATTTGTTTCCTGGGTTGCAGTGTGTGTGTGTGTGTGTCTGTGTGTGTGTTTGTTTGTGTGTGTGTTTGTGAGTTTATGTGTGGTTTATGTCTAACTATACTCATGAAGACCAAATGTCCTCAAGAGTATAGTTAAGGTCCAGGCATTGTTGGTTAAGTTTAGGGTTAAGGTTAGGCATTACACCTTGGTAAAATTTACGTCATTGAAGTTAGGGTTAGGTTTAGATTAGGGTTATTTTTCTGGTCCCCATGAGGTTAGCTGTACAAACGTGTGTGTGTGTGTGTGTGTGTGTTGAGATTGGGTGTAGCTTTTGTTTTTCTTCCCTTTCGTGTGACGGTGATGTGATTGCAGTTAAGGCCTGCCAAAGCTCTGGACTTCATTTAACATTTGTTTTTGATCAAAATGTTCTATACCAGTCTAACTAGAAGTAATAATTCTAGCCTTTTGCATACTTTGGAGTAACAGTAAAATTGTATTACATTGTTATCCAGATGAATCGTCAACAAAGACACTAATTAGTCTCCAACTTGTATCCACTGATATGGTCACATTTATAGCTTTAAATCACACAAATCATGCATATCTCTTGACATAACACAACATGTTTAACAGTATCATGTTGCAGTCAATTTGTGGGCACGCCCTGGTCACGGTCAGCTTTCCAGGCTCTGCTATGTTACACCTGGCTTACTGGATTTACAGTAGTGTGAGGTGAGGCCTGAGGTGATGGCAACACTTGTGGTGGTGGCTGGCGTCCAGTAAGATTCCTGCAACCTACCCTGAGCATCGACCTAGTAGCAGCAGCCATGTGAGTTCAGTTTGGCATGGAGCCCCTGGTAGCGGACAGATGTCAGAGGAGCTACAGTACTACTGTGGAGTTTCTCCACACACTCTGGTTCTCCATTCTTGAACTGAAATTTAGACCCTTTCTTAGTTGTAGCTTATACATATTCACTCTTTTTTTACCCTCTTCTGTTACCCTTTTGGATTGTTATAGTTGTATGTCTGTTAATTGAAGTGTATTCAATGTTGGAAATAAAGCATGGGAGCAGCAGATAAAATGATCTCTCATCCTGGCTCACTAGTCATCGTTTTTTAGCCGACTATACGCTGTTTGGTGGATATATATGGAATGGAAAAAGCAGGCCTATAGTTGGCCCCATGAGAGAACAGGCCAGGAATCAGGCCAGACATCTAATTATCCAGGAACCTGGGGCTTCCGGCTAGAGCCTCTCAGGTTATGATCAGATCAAATTATTACTAGAGGTGGCAACAATGGAGAGTTCCTACCTTTCCTTTCTCCCCATTTCCTGTGGCCTACTTAACTCCAGATAGATTGAAGCACACAGATGGAAAACCTAACTACCCCCCTTTTCTGTACATCTCTCCTGTGTCTGTCTCAGTGAATATAAGTCCCTGAGTTCATGCGATGGAAAGGTTTACACATGTATGGAAGAGTAGGTGGAAAAGAAAGGTAATGTGTAATCATGGTATGAATGGCTGTGTATTCTTTCACTCATGGAGCTGAGAGCAGTGCAGTTTGTTAGGGACAGTTGTGGAGTGGTATGTAGACAGTCACATGAGAGACTGACTGGCTCACACATTGGCTGTCTATCAATCCCAGTTTTGAACCATGGGCTTTCTGTGGGAGAAAAAAATCCTTAAAGATTGGAGTGAGGAGAGGAATATGCATAATTTGTTTATAGCATGGAGCGGTTTAAACATTCTTAGAGTTTAAGCTATCTATCCTGGCACAGCCTATGACATTCTGTTGAAATATTGAGTGCTTCTACGCAGATGGCCCACTTCAAAAGCAAATGGTAGCCTACATAATCACATAAGTAGCTGGTGTGTTGGTTTATTGATTTTTCTTTGGAAATTTACATAAAATTCCCAGAGATGTGCGCAAGGAGCGCTCTTTGAACAATAACTCTGAGTTCCTTACCCCTTAACTCCATCGACATCCTGAGCTTTGGGTAGCCACTCATGGAGAGACAGCAGTAGCATTCTTGCACAGAATATGTGACCAGCAGCAGCACTCTCAAAGTGTAACTATGGTACGGCATCAGTAACTCCGCAGTCATGGACACACTGCTGACAAGGATGTGTGACAAGGTCCTGGTGTGACAATGACCCTATCAAATCCATGTCAAATAGGCAATTTTTTTTAAACTGATGTACCATGCCAATAGAAACAATAAACCATGCAGCCTAGTTCAGCCGGCCCGCAATAAAAAGTATTGCTCTCTCAACATTCAAACACAGAGCGCCCATGTGGAAGGCTGTGTCGTTAACCACTACACCACAGAGCTGTACATTTGACCGGTGTTAATATTAGCCTCTTGTGGCTACCCTGAACAAATCCTCTTTTGCCACTGGCCGTTTCAACAGCAAGTTGGACATTCGTAAATGATATTGATACAGATAAACTGACCAACGTTTCTTACTAAGTTTACCTCCACCACAAATGGCATCTATGAACTGTATGGCATTTGCCACTGGCCATTTTAATAGTGTTTTAGCTAGTAATAGGCATTTTCAGTACTTAGTAATTTACTGGAATAGTCAAGAATTTAGCAATTGCTAGCGAGTCTGCCACAGCCATTTCATTTCATGGCATAAGAACACATTATTTTCTTTCATGGGATAACAACGTACTTTTTTCTTTCATTCATGAATGACATTGATACAATAACTAGCAATAAAGGAGACAATAGCTTAGTTTTTCATCAAGGGAAAAGACGTTAATCGTGGAATGTACCAGAAATAGTCACAATAATGTATAACCGTAGTTATATTGCGGCCCACAAATAAAATAATATGTTGTTGCTCCCAATAGATTCAGGCTTAGGTCTTCCATGTGAAAGGCCCTGTCTTTAACCTATACACCACTACACATTTCAGCAGTCGCTAGACACCATTGATCACTCTGTAAAACTGGCTAACATTTCGTATTAAATGTACCTCCATCATAGCGTCTATGAACTGTATGGCTTTTACCACCGGCCGTCTCATTAGTCAGTAATAGGCTTACTAGTATTTACTATCATCCTAAGAATATTCATAACAATTGAGCAATTGCTAGCAGGACTGAATATGAACTTTTCCATGCCAAAAATGTTGCAATATAACCTTACAGTTTTAAGGCTAACTATAACATAACTATTGTATGTTGTAGCCAGCGAATGTTTGTCTATCCTGAACCAAAACGCATGCACGGATGCGTACTTCAGAAATCCTTACTTCGGTCTGGGCTTTGGCTTGGCCATTCCAAAATGTTAATCTTCTTCTGGTGAAGCCATGCTTTTGTGGATTTGGATGTGTGCTTTGGGTCGTTGTCATGCTGAAAGGAGAACTTTAATTGGGAAAGGTTCTAATGTGATTTTTCTGTGTCTCATTCTTATACATCACAAAAACCTGGCGCTCTAACAGGGGTGTGTAGACTTTTTATATCCACTGTATGTTGCCATGATGGTTTGAGAGGTCAACTGTAAATATTACCAGGCCACGAACTTTAATACCCCTGCAGTTATGAAAAGTGCCTTGGGAACTTGAGTGACCACAGTGCAAGGAGACCCATCTTAGAAGACTATACTCTACACAGGACAATAACGTGTTCCTCTTCCATATAAAGCAATCAGATCAACATGTCTTATGTGGTATTTAACATTAGTCCGGGTGTTCTTCAAGCTATTTGACTTTTAACTGTAATACTAATCCTTTTCTATAAAAACTTCAATCAGATGAACAAACTGTCTGATTTTATGTGGCATTTGCTCTAGGTCAAGGTGTGATGCCTCATAATGAATAACCTATGACCTTTTGACTTTTCCTCATTCTCAGGATCATCTTCTACTTCCTGCCACTAGCCACAACAAAGGAAGTCGGCCAAAGATGTCTGTGGTATTGCCTGCCATGAACATTAATGGTAAGTGACTTCTATACACTGATTGCTCTATGCTCTAATGCAATGAAGTGTTAACATTTTTACAGACAAGTTGTCTTCATCAGGGCATTGTATCAAACACTACAGGTCACATGCTTAGAAGCATTTATAACCCACAAGTGCGGGAGGGTGGCGTATCAGTAATAACCTGTTCTATCAAGGAGTACATTCGACCCACCCTTGACGGGCGGATGAGGGCTGTCGCGGTTAAGATTTATTTTCACCCACAGTTCTGTATGTGCTCAACACCGGGGTTTGCGGTGTAACCGCCCATTACCAAGCATTTTGCTCAGCGGTGTAACTGCCGTTACAAAGCATTTTACTCGCAAATGTTCAATCCCTTGACAACAAAGTGGACCAACTACACGCTCGGATTAACCTCCAGTGGGACATTACAAACTGCTGTGTGCTGGCATTTGTTGAGACCGGGCTAGACCTTATGGTGCCTTACTCGGCCATTACCCCAGCTGGTTTTTCCATCTACAGGAAGGATAGAACTTTGGAGACAGGTAAATGTAAAGGCGGAGGGTTCTACACTGTGGTTGACTCGTACCTCCACTGTTATCACAGCGTTCTACATACCCGCGCGTTGGAGGACCTATGTAGAGTAATTATTGGACTAGAGGACGCTCCCCCTGAGGAAGCTTTTGTTGTTGTTGGCGACCTCAATATGGCTAATATGAGGAAAGTTTTGCCAAAATACCACCAGCACATTAACTTTCCTACCTGAACCATTGTTATTCACAAATACGGTACAGCTACAATCCTTTCCCCTGCCTGGCCTTTGGGAGGGCAGATCACACCTCCATTCTTCTCCTCCCAACTTACAGACAACGTCTAAAACAGGACAAACCGGTTATTCAAGCAGTTCAATGCTGGAATGAGGAATCCATTACCACTCTGCAGGACAGCTTTGAAACAACTGATGATGGCAGATGTTCTGTGTTGCAGCTGATAGAGTCTGTGTTATTCATCAATGTCCCCGTCTCAGCATATATCTCCAAGTGCATTGATGATGTTGTACTGAGGGTAAATGTTCAGACTTTCCCCAACCAAAAGCCCTGTGCTAATGGTAATGTCTGTGCAAAGCTCAGACCACGGTCCTCTCCCAATAGTTCTGGAGGCTTTGAGGAGGTCCAGATATGGCCTACGGGTGTGCACCGACCAGCTAGCGGAGGTTTTCACCTCTCTATTGAAACTCTCTCTGACTCTGTCACCACCTGCTTCAAACACACCACCATCATCCCTAAACCAAAGAAACCTTCCATCACCTGCCTAAATGACGATCACCCTGTAGCACTGACCTCCACCATTATGATGTGCTTTAAGCAGCTGGTCAGATCCAACATCTGCTCCACTCTTCCTGTCACCTTGGACTCCTTTCAATTTGCAAATGATGCCATCTCCCTGACAACACACACCGCCATCTCCCACCTAGAAAAAGGAAACACAAATGTGAGGATGCTGTTTGTGGACCTCAGGTCAGCATTCGACACTATTGTGCCTGTTATGCTTGTTCCTAAGCTCAGGACCCTGGGACCTAACTCCTCTCTTTGCAATTGGATCAGGGACTTCCTGACAAGCAGACCCCAGGTGGTGAGAATGGGCAACCTCCTCTGCACTGTCTTTAAGCATCTGAGCACCCAGGGCTGCGTATTCAGTCCCGTCCTTTACACCCTGTTCACGACTGACAGAGAGGAGGTAGGGGACCACCAATATGTGCCCAAACAGGCAACGTAACATTTGTTTTGCAACGAAAGCCATACTTCTGAGTGCCAATGTTCTAATGTCGTTTATTGATTCACAATCGGTTATAGATTCACTTTAGTATTCAGAAGTAATATAAATAATAGTCCTAGAGCCTCAAATGAACACAACTTAAACTACACTGAACAGTTCCTGTTCTGTGAGTAATGCACCCTTCCAGACTTCCCTTCAAAGAGTACAAATCCATCATTCTGTAGTGGAATAGTGAAACTAGGGAAGAGGAAACGGTTGAAGCATAATTTGACTGAGTTAATTCTTCAGATTTGTCAAAATCTCACGATACATGGCCCCATTCATTCTTTGCAGAAAAACAGCCCCAAAGCATGATGTTTCCACCCCCATGCTTCACAGTAGGTATGGTGTTCTTTGGATGCAACTCAGCAGTCTTTCTCCTCCAAACACGACGAGTTGAGTTTTTACCAAAAAGTTCTATTTTGGTGTCATCTGACCATATGACATTCTCCCAATCCTCTTCTCGATCATTCAAATGCTCTCTAGCAAACCTCAGACGGGTCTGGACATGTACTGGCTTAAGCAGGGGGACACGTCTGGCACTGCAGGATGAGTCCCTGGCGGCGTAGTGTGTTTCTGATGGTAGTCTTTCCTACTTTGGTCCCAGCTCTCTGCAGGTCATTCACCCCCGTGTGGTTCTGGGATTTTTGCTCACCGTTCTTGTGATCATTTTGACCCCAAGGTGTGAGATCTTGCATAGAGCCCCGGATCGAGGGAGATTATCAGTGGTCTTGTATGCCTTCCATTTTCTTATAATTGCTCCCACAGTTGATTTCTTCACACCAAGCTGCTTACCTATTGCAGATTCAGTCTTCCCAGCCTGGTGCAGGTCTACAATTTTGTTTCTGGTGTCCTTAGACAGCTCTTTGGTCTTGGCCACAGTGGAGTTTGGAGTGTGACTGTTTGAGGTTGTGGACAGGTGTCTTTTATACTGATAACAAGTTCAAACAGGTGCCTTTAATACAGGTAACGATTGGAGGACAGAGGAGCCTCTTAAAGAAGAAGTTACAGGTCTGTGAGAGACAGAAATCTTGCTTGTTTGTCGGTGACCAAATTCTTATTATATTGAGGAATTTACCAATAAATTCATTGAAAATCCTACAATGTGATTTTCTGGATTTTCTTTTCTCATTTTCTCATAATTGAAGTGTACCTATGATGGAAATTACAGGCCACTCATCTTTTTAAGTGGGAGAACCTGCACAATTGGTGGCTGACTAAATACCTTTTTGCCCCACTATATCAATCAATCAATCAAATTTATTTTATAAAGCCCTTTTTACATCAGCAGTTGTCACAAAGTGCTTTCTCAAAACACCCGACCTTAAACCCTCTGTGGCTAGGAAAAACTCACTAAGAGAGACAAAATTTAGGAAGAAACCTAGAGAGGAACCAGGCTCAGAGGGGTGACCAGTCCTCTTCTGGCTGTGCCGGGTGAACATATTAAGAGTCCAAATTGTAATAGTTCGATGCATGTGGGCTAAGCCCAGAGTCTATTTAAACCTATTCCAGATCAGAAGCATGACCAGATGGACAAGGACAGGGACAGACAGGGGGAGGGGGTGGGTCAGCAGAGTGGCAGCTGAAATCGTCAGGTTATATGAAGCCCTTTTTACATCAGCAGATGTCACAAAGGGCTTTTACAAAAACACAGCCTGAAACCCCATAGAGCAAGCATCAAGAGTTCGGAGCAAAGCATCTGCAATATATCTCAATAGAGTGACAGAAATAAGCTGGAGTTACAAAATAGCGCTTTCTTCTGTAGGGAGTCTGAGTGTGTTCAGATATACAGTCTACATATATATTTCAGTCGTTAGAAAGCTAAGTAACTTCTTTAAAAAGATTGTAACAGATCTCACACCATATACTGTAATAATCTGCTTCTGCTCTCTGTCACTGTTTTCCTGTCCTTTGGGTTTGTTCACACAGTGATTGATTTAAATATGATGTTTTCCATCCAAGTACTTGAAGGGAGTTGGTTTTCATTTCTGTTCCCCACCCAAACAGACATTACCCATGTTTAAGCCCCAAGATATCTCTGATTGATTGTTTCTTGACTCTATTTGCTTTTCGTCAGTCTGACTCAGGTGTGCGCTAATAGTTAGCCCTGTGCCAAGTTCTGCACTGTTTACAAAACTCCCTGTCCCTCTGATCGTTGTTGGAAAGCTTGTCTGGACCTTGTAACGGCAAGCAAACAGATGGAACAGACATTACAGCTGCTCAGCAATTCTCGTTGACTAGATGATTATTGCTTAGTGCCACATCATTGAAGAGTAACATTTGAAACATGTAGTGTGTATCTTCATAGCATAGCACTTCCAAATTCTAGTGCTTGCCTAGCAGTAGAATTCCTGGCTCCATGAACATAATGCAACTTCCCATAGGTGTCCAGGGTTCATACCCAGCTCCACTCTTTACCCCACATCTCTCAACACCTGCCAGCAAAAGCATTTACATCTGTAAAGCTTCCCCCATATAAGTAAAGACTTGCTGAAATGATTGCCCTCGACCATCCCATACCAAAACAAACTATAGCTTTGGGCACCCACGGATGTTCCCGATCTCATACGCATGCAAAACTGTTCACCTCAAGGCCTCCTATTTGTTTATTATATTTGTCATGCTGGTGTAGCCAAAGTGTTTCCTAAGAGCCTAAAAATCTTTTTGTGTTTGGCCTGGATTTCCATGACATCATCATTGTGTTTTTTTTCTATAGTCCTTGTCTTGCCTGGCCGGACCACTAATGCTAAATGGGAGTGGCAATAGAGATGACCCAACTCTGTTTGGCATCCATTTAACTTTATCTTACTAGTCTGTTGTTCTTGGCTTTTTATCGGTCCTGTTTAATGTTACTGATCGTCTAAGTTGTCTTCCCATTTTCTTGCTCGCTTTTCCGCACCCCATTTCTTTCACTCTCTTTCCATCTCTATCTCTTCTTCCCTCCAGATGTAGCATCTGATATGGTTAGTGGTTAGCTAGCCCAGGGAGGAGTGAATGAGTCAGTGGAACGTGATATTGTTACTCTGCATGGAAGAATGAGCAGAGCATTGCTTTGGGAAACCTTTTGTTTTGCCTTTTTGAGGCATTTCAGAAAATGGAGTGATGAAGATAAACAATCTTTTACTACTCTCTTCAAACATTTAATGTGGCTTCTTGAAAGCAATTCGGCTAAGGTGGAGTAGTTTATCTATGCTTCCACGGTATTTCTTTAAAACTGATTTCAATGCACCGCTTAACCACAATTTTCAAGAAAATGCATATAAATGCAAATTTGGTATACCTAGAGATACAAACAAACATTGAGATATTGCAAAATCGATTCGATCTTTTTTGTTTTGGTCATTCCTCCAATAGGGGAAAATTCAATTTGTCTAAACTGTTATTTTTTTTAATTCAAATAAATAATATAATATTTTTAGTTGATAAGCACATTCTACCTGCCAGAGCAGATACTCTTAGTGCTCAATTATAGAGGTTATAGGTTTCTCTCGTCACCTAAATCATCACTTACTATCACTTACCCTACTGGCCTCTTCTCATCTGTTCTCATCCTAGCATTGTGCATGCGTGTGTGCGTGCGTGTGTGTGTGTCCAACAATTAAATCAAAAGAATGTCTTTTGTCCAAGTGCTTCTGAAATTTGAGCGCCTGGCATGCTTGGAATTGAGCCAGTGGTCTACAACAGGATTCAGACCTAAGTTAACCACATATTAAAGAAAACAAGAACACAGACATGACCTTCAGGCCTTCAGTTGTCCAGTGGTCTAAGCCACTGCCTTACTTAACTATTGCTGCAGTGTGTTTAAATATAACCCACTGCATTCTCAGCAAAACCACTTTCTTCTATATTTACACATTTTCTTGTCAAATAAAGAATCAAGCAATTCCCCAGGCATTAGGAGTATCTTTATTCCCATTTACAATATTGTAATGTTAAAAAGGCAGATGACTATATTGAAGTAAATCATTCGCTGTTGCCACTCGATGTCAGTATAAAATGCTGGGCTTGGTCAGACCAATTCTCTTTTTATTACAGAACTACAAATGGTATGTAGACATTGTCTTCTTTTTGATATTTTATTTTTAAACACTGAAACTCATTTCCAATTTCTGTAAGGTGACAATGGTTTTATGTTGGGAAATTATGGAAGGGTAAAATGTTTTTGCTGACATAAGCATTTAACGACTGTACTGCTGAGATCCCGAGTTTACACAGATGAAAGAAATTGCCATATTGAGGAAATAATTACCTTACCATTGGCCTCCACATGGAAACTGTTAAACTTGCTGTCACATTTGCTTTACAAGACCCCTACTATTGAAGAATCATGTGTCAGGCTGTAAATGTGCAAAAAAATAAAATACATCAGTTTGTATAAACCTTACAGAGAAATTACTACAAATTAATTGACTAGGGAAAATCTACAAGTGTTACAGTATCACAGTCAACACAGTTAGATCAAGAATCTGTGAGTGGAAGCAGCATCAAACCATCCAGGCAATGCCAAGAAAATTGATAGGAGACTTCTGAGAGAAGCCACAGAAATGCCAACAATCACTTTGAATGAGCTGCTGATTTCAGTGGCTGGTAGGGAAGTAGTGGTGCACCAGTCAGTCATATGAAGTGATTGATTGGTGTATGGACTGCATAAATTGCATAAACTCTGGCATTTATGGGAGGGTGGCAAGAAAGACATTTTACACAAAAAGTAGCATGCCAATTAGAGTCCGTGGCACTATTCCAAGGCTGCAGTCAAACAAATTGGATCAAATAATGTATTGTCGTAAACTAACTTTCCAGTACTTTTCCTAAAAAATATATACATTATTCTACATTATTGTTTGCATTATAAATGCTTTGTGTACCTGTTCAGTTTCATGGAAGGATATCACTGGCAACATGTTTTGGAAAAGTTGCTTTGCTTTACTTACTCCTAGGATAAAAGTTGCCCTGTCACAGCTCTTTCCACTCATCTGTTTAATGTTGCTCTTGCATTGGCCTGGTATTCACATCTATATGTGAATACCTGGAAATGAAAGCTGATATTCTGAATTCTTGTCTCATACTCATCTTTTGATCTTAAACCCAAATGTCTTCAGTGACCATCAAAAACAAAGGAATTTGCCTTGCCGTTCCAATACTTTTGGAGGGGACTGTAGGTTCATAAATAATATATTTGTACCAATCATACCTCAGTTAGTCAAATCCAACTTTATTTTCTCGGACAGAAGCATTTTTAAAACAAGTGTGCTGCAGTTGCATACCGAAAATAATATTTTAGCAGGAACTGACATATATTGACTTTGGCCATGGATCACATACTGTGACTGTTGATTCTGGTTCTTATAGGCAAGGCAGTTTCAGCAAAGACTACTTTTTTGCTTTTTCATGTATGCTGTAATTTATTCTCTTTTGATGGGTCTCTATTGGCTCTCTATAGCGACTTGATTTATTCTGGACTAGTTTCATAGTATTTTACTCAAAATAAAGATGTATACTGTTATTCTGCTAACAGTAGCTAACAGACATTTTATCCACTTAAATCAAAACTTTCAAAGATAAATGAGGACCTCAAGAGTTATATCTTGATAGTAATACCTTCTTGTTTGTACTATCCAGGGGCAGTATTGCTATAACAAAGATGTTCTAAAAAATATGTATACAATTCCATTCAAAAGTTTGGACACTTACTCATTCAAGGGTATTTCTTTAGTCTGACTATTTTCCACATTGTAGGATATTAATGAAGACATCCAAACTATGAAATCACATGGAATCATGTAGCAAACAAAAAAGTATTGAAAAGATAAAAATACATTTAATATTGTATATTCTTCAAAGTAGCCCTTTCCATTCATGTGAGCTTTCCATACTCTTTGCATTCTTTCAACCAGCTTCATGGGGTAGTCACGTGAAATATAAAAAAATGAGTTGTTGTGTCCAAACCTTTGACTAGTACTGTGTATAAAATAAATATTATTCTGCTCAGATGTCATTGCAAACTCTAATGAACTGCTGATTATGTACTAAACCATTTTTACACCATCGCTTGATGCCATTCTCCTCGGTTTAAGAAGTCACGCAGATTTTTACTTTGACATGTGGCTGTACATTTATTGGAGTTTTGTCTTATGAAGAGAACTGCAGGAATCAATTTGAAAATGATGATGAAGAATGAACTTCAACCTGCTAGAATTAGAAATGATAATAGCATGTTGTCAGATATTTCAAACACATGTTTATGCAATAACTCAAATGATATTGCAGCAAATATAGCAAGGTTATAAGCCATGTTACAGTTCTCTCAATGGGTCTGAGTCTAATTAGTGTGAATGGTAAGGAATACGCCTTTCTTGGAGTAGACCCATGTTCACTTTCCACTCTCTCTGTTTGCCACGTTTTGTACAAATGGTTTTAATAATCTAGCCTGCTTTTTCACGGTCCAGCATTAGAAAAGAAACATTCATTGTAAGAATATTTTGCTTAGTGGAGGATGACACTTGACTACCTGTGGCCTGGATGGCATGGGATGGGGCCATACACACTATGAGTTACATTATCAGTTGCCATTGGAACAGCCTGTGATTTCAATTGTTTTCTTGGATTTTCGATGTGCATTTGAAGTCTTTCATAAGTTGGTGATTTTGGTTTCCATTGACCGTTCTTATGTCATTTTGTTCTCAACTAATTGCTCTATTTACAGATTGTGATCTTTAATATATTTAGTTCATAGAGACCCAATGTGGGATTTAGATGATCCCTTCTTTATTTTGTTGTACGTATAGGTGTTCCCCTTCATTTTACATTCTATGCTATAGACTTAATTTATAATTGATTTAAACAAATTGCCACCAATCTAGATACCCCATAATGACAAAGCATTTTTTCGAAATTTGCAGCAAATTATATATATCTTTCAGTATGTAAGTATTCAGACCCTTTACTCAGTACTAGAAGTGATAAAAGCTTTGAGTGTATTTAGGTAATCCTCTGCCACCTTTCCACACCTGGACTTGGGCAGTTTGTTCCATTGATCTTTGGGGATCCTCTCATGTCAGCTTGTTCAGCTTGGATGGGGAGCACGTGATCTGCAGTTTTGTCCAGGCTTATGGTGGGACAGACAGACTTTCACTGATTTGTCTTGAAGCCTATCTAGCTTTGTCTTGACTGTTTGATTTGGGTTGTTGTTGTAATGAAAGAAGAAATTTTGCCACAGTCTGAGGTTCTTTTGTGCTCTGGATCAGGTTTTTTTCAAAGACTGTATTTTGCTCAATTTATCCCTGTTGCTGAGAAGCATCTCCATAGCATGATTCTCCCACCATAAGGCTTCATCATAGGGATGGAAGTAGTTAGGTGATGAGCAGTACCTTGTTATGGCCAGATGTAGCACATGGCATTCAGTCCCATTAGGCTAAATTGATATTAGTTTCATCAGACCAGAGTGTTTTTTCTTCATACTTGTGTTAGTTCTTCAAGCATCATGTCATTAGCCTTTTCAGGAGTGGCTTCCATCAAGCCACTACCATAAAGGCCCAATTGATAGGTGGTTGCAAAGATGGTTGTCCTGGCTGGTTTGCCATGAAGCTCTTTTAGAGTAGCCATTATGTTTTTATTCACCTCCCTGACCAAGGCCTTTCTTGCCCAGTCACTTAATTTGGCCAGACGGCCAGCTCTAAGAAGAGTCTTCGGGGTTCCAAACTTCTTCCGTATCACAATGATAAAGCCAACAGTGCTCCTGGGAACTTTCATTGCTTTAGCAATTTACATTTTAACATCAGAAGGTGTCACGAAGTGCTTACAGAGATATATAGTCTAAAACCCCAGAGAGCTAGCAATGAAAGCAAGCAAGACATTGATGCACCGAGGCTGGGGAAAACTCCCTAGTAGGGAACCTAGGATTTATAATATATACAACTAAAGAACACACAAGTATGTTAACCAAATTTAACACACAATTATGTTAACCAAAAAGATGTAAGCAAGCAAGTTTTTGTATATAGCACAATTCATACATAGAAGCAATTCAATGTGCTGTGCATAAAAAGAGTAACAATAGCATAAAACAAATACTCTATAAAAACAAATACAAATAAAAACAAATACTCAAATGAAAACATCACATTTAAAAATGTATACGTTTTGTGCATGTCTTAGATTGTCTGATAGTTGATTCCAGTTGTGTGCTGCAGAACTGCTAAACGCAGCTTGACCATGATTAATTTGGACTCTGGGCTCTACTATCTGAGTTCATGGATCAAAGAGCCCTCTCGGTTAATATTCTTCAAACATACTAGAAATTGATTCGGGGTCTAAACCATTCAGTGATTTATAACTAAAAGCACCACTTTAAAATCTATTCTGTAACTGACTGGAAGCGAGTGTAAAGATTAAAGAAACGGAGTGATGTACTCTGTTCTCTTGGTCCTGGTTAACATTTGAGCAGCAGCATTCTGAATGAGCTGCAGCTGTTTAACAGTCTTTTTGGGGAGTCCAGTTAAGAGGCCATTACAGTAGGCAACCCTACTAGAGATAAGAGCATGGATGAGCTTCTCTTGGTCTTTTGGGGACACCAAGCCCTTGATTCTGGCTATATTTTTAAAATGATAGCATTCTGTTTTGGTGACCACTTTGATATGACTGTTAAATGTCTGATTCTATCAGAACACCAAGATTTCACACTTGATCTCTAGTTTTTAGGGCCCGAGAATTCAGCTCCTTACTAATACTAGGTCTTTTATTTTTGTCTCTGTTTTATCTTGGTTTTATTGTAGACAATTTTGGTTCATCCAAGTATTTATGTGCTCTATACAGTGACACAGAGTCTATTGAGTTGTTATACGGTTCAAGAGCCATATATATTTGAGTATCATCGGCATAGCTATGGTAGTTAATGTTGTTGTGTAGAATTTGGCCCAGAGTTAGCATATAGAGATTGAACAGATGCGGTCTGAAAACTGATCCCTGGGAAACTCCACATGTCATAGTCAACCTATCAGATTCATGATTACCAATGGTGACGAAGTATCTCCGGCCATCTAGATAAGATCTAAACCAATTAAGGACTGTCCTGGAGAGTCCTACCCAATCCAGCCATCTATAAGTGTTCTATGATCTACAATGTCAAATGCTGCACTGAGATCTAATAGAACCAGAACTGTAATTTTATCCAAATCAGTATTCAGCCATGTATCATTTTAATGTAAAACTCTTATCAGGGCCGTTTAAGTACTGTGGTGAGGTCGAAAACCTGTAGTTTGTCTAAGTGATCACCGGAAGTTTGTCTAAGAGATCGTTTGAGTTCACAACATTTCTGAGATGATTGAAGACAACCTTCTCAAGTGATCTTGGCTTAAAAGTGGAGATTTGATACAGGTCTATATTTGTTCAATATTGATGCATCCAGTGTTCTCTTTTTTAATAGGGGCTTAATGGCAGCTGTTTTTAGAGATGTTGGGAAAATGCCTGATTGTGGAGAGCTATTAACTATTTGCAGTAGGTCCATTATAACAGAGTAAAAACATTTTTTTTAAGTTTGACGGCAGTGTGCTAAGACATGTGGAAGATTTAAGATGTCAAACTGTTTATTCTAGCGATTTTTTTAATAAATTGTATTAAATTGCGACATAACTTAGTTATTATGTCTTGGTGGTCGTATTGACGGAACAGTGTCCTTGTTAGACTGTGTAGTTCTGATAGTCTATCTAATACTTAAACAATGTTCACTAAAGAAACATGCACATTCATTACATTAACATTGGACATTAGCTCTGATGCTATCTGCTTTAGGGGGTTTGTAAGCTTGTTGACCATGGCAAAAAGAGTGCAGGTATTGTTGACATTTTTGTTGATCATTCTCGATAAATTTGGCTGTCTGGCCCTGCGTAACAAATTGTTGAAGCTACCATGGCTTATATGGTTTATAAGTCACAATTCTGCTGTATGGACAGAAGGCAGAGGCAAGACGGTCTGTGGTATTCATGGTTTAATATAAAGAAAGGAAACAAACAAACTCACAGCAGTATGACTGGGCACTATAGCCTACGGCTAACAAACCAAAATGAACCACACTAGTGTGGGCAAACACTCAACTTAAGTAGGTTCCCCAATTGGAGGCAATACACCACACCTGCCTCCAATTGGGGAGACCCAAGTGCATAGAGGTGGCTAGAGGCACCTCTATTGGCCACGTCCTGACTATGGGAACCATACAATATAAATAGGTTCCCCAATTGGAGGCAATAGCGAACACCTGCCTCCAATTGGGGAGACCAAGGCACCTCTTCTGGCCATGTCCTGACTATGGCCCCAGCCAGCGCGAAGATGGCTAGGGGCATAGCCAGGACGTGACATTATAGATTTAATAGTGAATTTGAAGTTTAGTTTTCCTCCATTTACGTTCTGCTTTCCTACATTTTCTTTTCAGGGCGCTTACCATCATGGTGGTTGTCCATGGAGTTTTCTGTTTTCTCATAGTTTTCTTTACCTTTACCGGTGCAACACAATCCATATTCAAATGCATACACATGCCTCTAGCATGTGTATGCTCTTTCTAATATTGAATGAGATCACAAGTGTCAAGTAGTGCAAAAAAGTTATTTGGCATTATTGTCCATATTATTATCTATGTGGATGTTAAAATCCCCTGTAATAATAAAACAGTTCTAATCAACTGATATAAAAGAGAGTCATCAATACAATCATCAATACAATTTTCAGAATATCGTGGAGGTCTGTAAATGGCTAAAAACTAAATTTTGGGTGTACCCTTTAATATATTCAAAATAAATACAATTACCAAGTGCATTTTCTTTGCATTGGAATGTACATTTGAATACGGCGGCCACACCTCCTTTCCTACCATTTTGACACGTATTCATATAACCAAATTTTTCAGGTGCTGTCGCGTTAAGAACGGTAGCACTGCAATCTTTTGTTAGCAAGAAACATAAAATCTAGGTTGTACGATATTATAATGTAATTTACCAATAATTATTTGTTGGCGAGAGATCTGATATTAAGTAAAGCCAGCTGAATAGAAATAATTGGGGTACCTGAACTAGCAGGTTGACAGTTATAACTAGACAGGTTTACTTTATAAGTTGCATGCCCTCAATTCCTTCTATTTCTATTCAACACAGAAATAGAGATACCGGGTCTTAGCTTGTACTTAAAACAGTCGGCATTGCTATTTTCACAATAGCAGGGACCTGAAGCACGTAACCAAGTATATTCGGTTAATGCTTTGTCCTGACTAATATTTTGAGAGATTTTAACATGGAAAATAATCTCCTATACTCTATATGCTAGATTTCCAGATTTGTGTCTGTGAACACAGAAGTGACTCAGTTTAATCTTTGCAATGTAGACTCACTTTTCCTTCGTAACATACACAGGTGACACAATATCTGAGGGAGCATGGGAAATGTTTCTCAGAAACATAAGTGAAGGTGTAGATAATAATAAAGTCGACATTCTATGATTTCCCAAATATCTAAGGATGAAGATTTGGCTCCTTAAAAGGAGTGAAGGACTCTCACTCGCCTTCTCCCTGTTTATTTAAAAGTCTGCTTCGTTTGAAATCAATCAATTGGAAGTGATCTAGATTGTTTGGAAATTACTTATTTTTTTATTCCAGGTGTGTTCACGCTGCCCTCTTGTCTTTCTCTCTCTCTCACATACACAGACACTCTGCAGACTAGTTCCTTCTTAAATATCCAAGTTTGCCTGTATAGTGGGAGCGTGTAACAGGTTGAAAGTTATGTACACAGTGCTGTACACATAAGTTAGGATCAGATGGTTCTACTCTTTTAGCCTCCTAGCTCATTCTAACCACAGTAGAGAGAAACAGAGCACCCCCTCCAGTCCTATAGGCAGACCTCTACATCAGACCAGATGTTCAGCCCATATAATGCTGAAGTATTATGCAAGCCTTTTTTTATTCGGAAATACCTCACAATATCAAAGAGGCATGGAGATGGCAATGTTCATTTTTTAACCTAAAATCAGTAATGTATTTTGGGTATATGTTAATGATTGCTGGACAGATTCCGACTGATTTTGACCAGTTATTTGCTCCAGCAGTAGGCTGCAAGGATTGTAAAATTACCTATTATGGGTAATTTGTCAGTATCTCCTATGTTCTATATTTATTTGTTGGAAATTTTTATGACACACTATGTGCTTAGTGACCCTTTTCATTTACAGTGGGGCAAAAAAAGTATTTAGTCAGCCACCAATTGTGCAAGTTCTCCCACTTAAAAAGATGAGAGAGGCCTATAATTTTTTATCATAGGTACACTTCAACTATGAGAGAAAAAATGAGGAATAAAAATCTAGAGAATCACATTGTAGGATTTTTAATGAATTTATTGGTAAATTCCTCTGTAAAATAAGTATTTGGTCACCTACAAACAAGCAAGATTTCTGTCTCTCACAGACCTGTAACTTCTTCTTTAAGAGGCTCCTCTGACCTCCACTTGTTACCTGTATTAATGGCACCAGTTTGAACTTGTTATCAGTATAAAAGACACCTGTCCACAACCTCAAACAGTCACACTCCAAACTCCACTATGGCAAAGACCAAAGAGCTGTCAAAGGACACCAGAAACAAAATTGTAGACCTGCACCAGGCTGGGAAGACTGAATCTGCAATAGGTAAGCAGCTTGGTGTGAAGAAATCAACTGTGGGAGCAATTATAAGAAAACGGAAGACATACAAGAGCACTGATAATCTCCCTCGACCCGGGCTTCCACGCAAGATTTCACCCTTTGGGGTCAAAATTATCACAGAACAGTAAGCAAAAATCCCAGAACCACACAGGGGGACCTAGTGAATGACCTGCAGAGAGCTGGGACCAAAGTAACAAAGGCTACCTTCAGTAACACACTACGCCGCCAGGGACTCAAATCCTACAGTTCCAGACGTGTCCCCCTGCTTAAGCCAGTACATGTCCAGGCCCGTCTGAGGTTTGCGAGAGAGCATTTGGATGATCTAGAAGAGGATTGGGAGAATGTCAGATGAAACCAAAATATAACTTTTTGGTAAAAACTCAACTGGTCGTGTTTGGAGGAGAAAGAATGCTGAGTTGCATCCACACAACACCATACCTACTGTGAAGCATGGGGGTGGAAACATCATGCTTTGGGGCGGTTATTCTGCAAAGGGACCAGGACGACTGATCCGTGTAAAGGAAAGAATGAATGGGGCCATGTATCGCTAGATTTTGAGTGAACACCTCCTTCCATCAGCAAGGACATTGAAGATGAAACGTGGCTGGGTCTTTCAGCATGACAATGATCCCAAACACCGCCCGAGCAACAAAGGAGTGGCTTCGTAAGAAGCATTTCAAGGTCCTGGAGTGGCCTAGCCAGTCACCCGATCTCAACCCCGTAGAAAATCTTTGGAGGGAGTTGAAAGTCCATGTTGCCCAGCGACATCAATGCTCTAGAGGAGATCTGCATGGAGGAATGGGCCAATATACCAGCAACAGTGTGTGAAAACCTTGTGAAGACTTACAGAAAACGTTTGACCTCTGTCATTGCCAACAAAGGGTATATAACAAAGTATTGAGATGAACTTTTGTTATTGACCAAATACTTATTTTCCACCATAATTTACCAATAAATTCATAAAAAATCCTACAATGTGATTTTCTGTATTTTTCTTCTAATTTTGTCTCTCATAGTTGATGTGTGCCTATGATGAAAATTACAGGCCTCTTTCATCTTTTTAAGTGGGAGAACTTGCACAATTGGTGGCTGACTAAATACTTTTTTGCCCCACTGTATATATCTAATGTTTATGCTAAACTGGCAGACATGTGAAAAGCCCTTGTGTTTCCACTAATGCTGTGTTATTAGACCAAGAGGCTTAGCTGACACTAGAGACAATGGCACACCTCCACGCCACACACACACACACAGAGTGGGCTGCAACTGAAGGGGCTTTGCGGGAAGGAAAGAGCTTTCTGGAACGTGTCCAATACCACCAGTAAAACGGAAAAGAGGAGCCCTGGCAGACAGACAGGGTTTGGTTTTAAGGGGCTTTTGGCAGATACCTCAAAGTCCTGCTGTTTTAAAGTAGCAGGCCACGCCCACCCGAGGATCTCTGTTTCAACCATCTATTTCATGTGTTTTAGGGGACCAATACCAACTGGCCTCTTAAATTGAGCTGAATTCATTGCTCTCATCTTCACACTATCGGCTCTGTCCCAATCGTGATGTAGGATGTTTATGGAAAATTAAAATGCTATTATAGAACAGTGTTTCTCAGCCCTGCTCCTGGGCACCCCCCTGCTCTGCATGTTTTAGAGTTCTATCTGCTCTGTCACACCTGATTCAAATGATCAGCTCATTATACATCAGGTATGTTAGGTCAGGGAGAGATCTAAAACATACAGGGCAGGGGGTGCCCAGAAGCTGGGTTGAGAAACACTGATATAGAAGGTTGAATTGTTTACAAAATACATGAGTGACTTATGAAAATCAACTCTCGGGTTGTAGTGATACTGTACGTGATATCTGTAGGTGTAATCTAGAGCCAAGTGTTTCAAATGTAATATTCTCTCTTGACACACTTGAATTATGCAAGGGAATGTGACAATAACAATAATAATTCATTCATAAGGGGCAGAGTGGAAACATCACAGGTAAGGCTAAACTGGAAGTTTGTTTTGAGATTTTCACACCTGTTCAACTAGCATTAAAAGTAGTCATACTCCTATTCTTCCTGTGGTGTTAAAATGGTGGGGAATACACATACACATTAGAACCGACATGTATCCAGATTTTGCTGGTGGGCAGTTGAGATATGTTCCAAATTCTCTCTACATTTCCATTCCATTTCATTTTTTGGGTTGTGTTCCATTAACCTCTTTAACGTATGTGTTTAATGGTTGAGGGGGCTAATGTCTTAGCCTGCAGCTAGATTTCTTTAGAGATCTTCTGAAACTCTGAGCTCAGTTGGGTGTTCTCAAAGTTTTCCGTGGTCAGCCCATTCTCCGGGTTGTATAAGAGGAGTAGTAAAACTGTACATCTGTTGTGTTCTGTGCCTCTCCTATACTTCAGTCCATGTGGTGTGGGTTAAGTTATGGAGACACTCAATCCCCCCAGAACCACCACTTTACAATACCAGTCCTATAGACAAAGCCATAATAGGAGATATTATGGAGTGTTAGTGGTACGGTAATGTAAATGTTGACATGCATGCAGGGATCCATTTGAAAAGACTACACGCTGTGGGGCCAGGCGACATTAACAGGACTGAGTGGTCCATTCAAGAGAGCTGCAGTCAACGTCTCTTTCTCCTGACATTATCTCCCCATGAAGAAAGGTTCATAAATCTACCTTTCCATGTCATTAACTCAAGAAAATAGATGTCAGGAAACTAAATTACATCAATCGTGTCTTTTCAGACCACTCTGGGTCTTAATCCTTAATAAACCCACCACTGCACTCTACTGTGGATCCTGAACGTATGGTACTGTGTCCTGTGGTACTGGCATTCTACCTTGTTTCTTTCATATGGAGATGAGAGAAGAAGAGAGTTTCCCGATGGTCGTGAACTGAGGAATAGATGTATTGTTGTTGAGTTTTTGCCAATGCACTGACTATCCCTGTCTTTGTCTTTTGAACAGATAGCGTGATCAAGGACAAAGAATATGAGGTGATGATGCAGATTGACTGTGAGGTCACAGACACCAGGATCCTTCACATCAAGTCCTCCAGTATCCCACCATTCTTGCGTGTCAACCGCACAGACACCCTTTACCCTCCATCACCTGCGGACAGCCAAGCCATGCCTCCTGTCCAGGTGCTCATGGGTTCCGCATAAACAATTCACACTGATACACAATCCCAACCATTCTATCAATGCAAAATAAACTAAATCAAACAGTGAAATTGAAACTATGAACCTCTGAACACAGTGTTGTTTTGATCAAAAAGAAAATTTGTCTGGACACATTTTGAGTCTTTTTAAATGTACAAATTTGATTTTTAAAGATTCAGTGTATTTTACTGAACTGCGGTGTTGAGTTGTCTCCCTTTTCCTTGATTTTTATGTGTGGACAAGTTATGATTGGGGTGAAATACCATTATGCAATATCAAGGAAGCTCCGGCGGTTTGTGTCTGTTTTCCACACACTCTTTCAGCTCCCATATCCGAATTGGATTGTGAGGGCCGGAGTCCCGGGCAGGGCTGTGTGTGGGGCTGGACTTTCCATGGCCCCAAACTCCTCTTACCAGGGTAATGGTTGAGCCAAGGCAGGGGTCTGAGCATTGAACCCTGAGTCACCCTGTCATAACACAGATAATTTCACACCATAGCAATTCCCATATGCCTGTCATGTTGTTATTTCATAATTTCTTCCCTACAGTCTCCATCTTAGTTCATTTTCTTGAAGCTCTTTATGGAACTAATTCCAGCTTCTGTAACCCTCAGCTGCAATGTCATAGAAATTATGTCAGCCATCGAGGTCTACACTCAGGGGGTAATTTACGTCTGCGAAAGCCAGTAGTTGAACCACTTACATATGAAATGTCTTTGGTCGCCCTCTCTTTTCATATTAGTTGTGAAGTTTCTGAGCTATTAATTATTGTTACTGTTTTGAAACTCTGTTTGCACTGTGCTTTGCTAATACATGTTTTTAGAGTATTACACTCTAAAGTAAAGTGCTATCTTCTATTTTTGTGATATGAGATATCTCTAATTAAATTTTTTTAATATCTATGAAAGCCTATGTATAATATATATATATTCAATTGATATTATCACCATGATGGGAATGTACTATTTCCCAAAGACTTCCCAAAATTGGCCTAATTTGTGAGAAATGTATTAATATTGATTTTGTATGATGTTATTTAGACCTTTTAGATGGTTGCATGGGTTGTGTGGTGTTGGCTGTTTGAAAGTCAGTGTTTCCTTGAAATTGGCTTGTAGTTCATTAATTACTCTTAGACGAATAGAAAACAGACTAACAGCTTGATGAATGTTGGCAGCTAAAACATTAAATGACATTAGAATTGATCTTTACAAAGAAAATAATGTGTCACACTCTTAAATCATAATTAGAAAATGTTAAGCATTTTAAAATGAATTAGATTCAACAGGTTGGCAAAATTCTGCCTTTGGCAGACATAACCTTAGTTAGTCAGAGGTAATCATATGGACTCAAGTTCATTGCCATTATGATCAAAGATGTTAACCCAGGTCTAAACGACCATCCACTTGGCCTGATTGCACTTTTATCGAAGTGCACTCAAATATAAAAAAAACATTTGTTTTGTCTGAATATTTAGCTAACTAAAAGTAGTGCTTTTGGAACAAAATAACTAAGTAGACACAGAATACCCATGATTGAGCTTAATATTATTTTTTATTTTTTTTAAGATTTGCACTGTAGACAAACATCTAGATTTGGATATACTAATTTGTGAACCAACCATGAATACAGAAAAATTATAATAATAACAAAATAAAAAACATTATTTTACTCACTGTTTAGACTACTCTAGCTTTGTGTTCTCTGGCTAGCCTAGGTACCCACATTTTTTGACTTTAACTATATGGATCAAGGGAAATAAATTGCTTAATGGCTACCCAGTTTGGAGTTTTGTGTGGAGCAAACCTTATGTTATCTCTTGTTTGATATCCGGTTTATTTAAGAGAACAATGGCCTGATTTTTATTCGGGTAAAAGGTGTAATTAACATCAGTTCAACCTATCCCATTTGTCTATGGTTACGAAACCAGCAGATGTTGTACATGAATTTATTTATTCACAGTTTAATTTGGGTTATTTACACATGAGTGTTCAGGGGAGTTAAGAGGAATGATAATTTCCACTTGATGATAAGCTTTGTATAATTTTGCCAAACACAAATAAATAAAACACTGGAGTAGACATTTCATAAAATAATTGATTTAGATTTTTGTCTGTCTGTACATGCAAGAAACTGTTCCCATCTTATAAAAAATATAGTTGCTACTTCCTGCAGAGTCCACACCCCTTTTGAAGCTTTTGTCATGTGAAAGTTTCACACATTAGGATTCAAATCTCAAACCTCCACACAATGCTGTCTCAGATCTCTATGGAGAATTCCTTCAACCTCATGGCTTGGTTTTCGCTCTGACATACACTTGTCTACTGTAGGACATTGTAAATACAGTTGTGTGCCTTTCCAAATCATGTCCATTCAAATGTATTTATCAAAGGTGTATTCTAATGAAGCTGTTGAAACCTCTGAAAGATGATCATGGAAACATCATAGCAAAGGCTCTTAATATGTACACTACTGTTCAAAAGATTTAGAACATCCCCATTATTTCAGTTTTTAATTAAATTTAAGCAGTTCAAGTCCAGTGAATAACTTGAAATGGTACAAAGGTAAGCGGTAAACTTCCAAAGGTTACATTGTTTTAGGTTTCCAAAAGCTAAAAAAAGGATGTACAATTCAGCTATAAAACAGGAATGGGATCAAGTGATGGGTTAAAAATGTACTGCTGTTCTGCAGCAATGGAAGTAAATAAAGCCTTGAAAGTTTATGCTAACAATTCCTGCAGGTGTTCCAACTTTTATTGATTACTTACAAACCCGCTCTCCATGTTAAAGCAGTGTTGGAACACACTATGTAACTACACACTTAATTAATATTTGAACAGTATTGTACTGCAGGAAGTATTATATTGCTGTCATAATGGTGAGAAAAAGGTAATTAGCAAAGGAAGACAGACCACTATAACCCATAAAAGTGTAGGTCTTTCCTTTTGAGAAGTTGCAAAGAAAGCCACTGTTTTATCGAGTTGTTTCCTACAACATCAAAAGGCACTTGGAAACTCTGACAGGAAAAGATCTGGCAGAACCAAAGCCAAAACAGAATCTGAAGAAAAGTTTGAGAGTCAACAGCTTGCAAGATAGGTGGCTCAAAGGACGAAAGCTTTGAACGCATCTTAACACTGGTCCAAGTAAGCAACACTCAATTTCAACTGTGAACAGAAGACTTTGAGCTGGCAGTAAGAAAGAAATTACTAAGATGGCAAAATAAGAAAAAGAGGTTTGTCGGCATCCTGAAGCACTGCCACTGGACTACTACAAACACATTTGCTTTCCAGCTGCACAAGCTTCAATGAAAGATGCGTTTGAAGACAAAAATGTAGAGGCTGACCTGACAAGTGAAGAGGCTGTGAACCACCAATATTGAGTTTTTAAACAAGGCTGCAGATGAGCCAGTGAGTCAGTAAAGCAGAAAATTACTAAGGAGACTGGAGTCTTCAATGTAGTTATGGAAGTTGTCTTTCAGGGGTGTAAGTGAAAGATCAATGTGATACAATAAGCAACACCCCAAACATGGAGGAATGTCAGATTTTGAGGGATAGATGCTTGTCCTGGAGTTGACGAATTTCTCAAATTTGCCTTCAAACAACATGAACAATCTTCGGTGAAAGAAATCTATCCTAATAGGTTGGTTGCCCCCCAGATAACTGTCACAATGACAATAGCTACTGCAGATGTTGATAAAAACCTACCTCAGAAGTGTCCAAACCATTCCACGGAGTGCCGTGTGTCTGTGGGTTTTGGGTTTTTCCTATGAATTGGTTCCCAGTTCACACCTAAACAACCAGGTGAAGGAAGAAACTAACCAATTAGTAACCTAATTAGTCAATCAAGTACAAGGAGAGAGCAAAAACCTGAAGACAAAGATCTCCATGGATTAGTTAGGACACCTCTGACCTTCCTGATATCTACCATGGTTATTTTTTTCATTTGTGTGTACGCTGGACGCCCAAACTGTTATAGTACAGCAGGCGCTGTACTGTTAAAGAAAAGTGGATTAAAGAATGTGGATTGTTTTAAATCTATGAATGTAATATTGAAATAAGAGATAAAATATGGGTGGGGGGGTTGTTGGCTGGGTGGGAGGCAAAACCCAGAGCAAAAAAGTCTAAATGGAGTTGCCTGCTCATTATATTTAGGGCTAAACAAAAACCTTAATCTTAAGTACAAATAATATTTTGGAATATGATTGTTTGAATCTGAAAACAATTACAACCCCTATTTATAACAAGTGTGCATCCTTATGCAACCAAGGCATTAGCAGTTTTGATTTTATATAATTTTTCCTGATCCATTTCTTGTTTTTCACTTAAAGGTGGAAAGGGTCTTTGCCTTTATTTCAGCAATTGTGTCAACAAAAGCTGCATTTTCTATAAGGGTGTGTAGATTTGAGACATGCATAGGCATCTGAGGTTGGGGCCACAAAAAATATGAACCCATGAGCAGCTGGAGTGAATCAGTGGATTTTGTACCCACAGCCATACCCACCAATGCAGTCAAATCCCTTTTGGGGGCCTTAATAAACATGTTATGGAGAGAAACAATTGACCTATTAAAGGAAATGTATACATGGGGCGATACTAAAATTAGTGTTTTAAAGCAAGTTTTCTGCATTCTACATTCTGTCTGTTTTCAGTCGAGGGTGATTAACAACATCAATCCAATAGGTGCCCCACTGATACTACATTTTTCATATTACTCATTAGAAAGCTGAAAGACATTCTAAAATGTTTACCTGACATTGTGATTGCTGATGCACATACATATTTTGGCACTGCACCTTGTTTTATTATACTTACTTAAAGAGTAAGTTGAGACTTGGAAGTACCCAAACATTTTAAATACATCCCTAATTTAAGACACCAGGGATATTATGAAGTGGAATGCTCCTCCCTATGGCTCTTTGTAAACTTGTGGGTCTTGAGTCTTTGATAGGGTTTTTCTTTTTCGCCTCAGTAGATTAGAGTAACTCTTACAGAAGGTAATTATGGCCACTTTAAAAGTTGAAACCTACAAAAAGAGACTTTTTAATTTGTATTTTAACTTTATTGCAGTCTCTTCCAAACAGTACAATGTGATATAAATGCTTTTCATAAGAAAGGAAACGGCTATGTGCGCTATTTCCACAAGGTGTATGTACAGAGAATTAAAGAATAAAGGTATGTAATGAAAGTATACAATTGTGTCTACATTTATTTTGAACACTCCTGTTGTCATGTTTGGAACTGTTTGTTTGTAATGCCACAGCTTCTTTTAAACCCAACTTCTTTTTAAGACTTTGTAGCAATGTTATTATTCTACAGTACATTCATTTCTCTCACAGGGGTTTAGATTTATATTACAGTATATACAATATACTGTGTGCTCTATAGACTACAGAACAGTTTTGCATAACTTCTCTTTAAATTTGTCCGGTAATGTAAAAAACATGGCAAAAAAATATACAGTGACAAAACAGCAAGCTTTATAAAGGCTGACAAGCAGCTAGTTGGATTGGTCTACAATCCAATTCAATGTGCCACACATAACCTTTCCCAAACTCTTACAGGGGGTCAACGTAGGCAAAATTGATATTGTACGTGACTTGGTGTCCATTGTCCCAGGCGTACAGCTTGCCCTCCTTGGGGTTGTAGTCAATCTGCGTGGTGTAGGTATAGTTGTTGGTGAACGGCATTCTGGGAATCATCTGAGTGTTGGTGTGCGTGTCAAAGGCATACGACAAATACGCGTCCTTCGCGTCATAGCTGTCGACGGCGTACAGCACACCGCATACAATGAAGCAATTCCCGTAGCGGTTCCTCCTGAGGCCTGTCCTCCAGGTCGTCTCCCTCTGGGTGCTGAGGTCGGAGGGGTTCAGTCGGGTCAGGATGATCACTTCCTGCAGGAATCCCTCCTCATCTAGGGCGGGGTAGACAATCCACAGCCCACTCTCGTCCACCGCGAAGTCAATGTCAGAGTGGCCGCGCCATTGCCACGGCGTTGAGGCCTCCTCGAACACAGCGTCGTGAAGCATGGTCCAGGCCGCCACGTAGCGTCTGCGCAGGTCGAACTTGATGATGTCGCGAGAGAAGGCGCGGTTGTAGTAGAGGGCTCCATTGTAGACCACGTGGCCAGTGCCGGCCCAGTTGTAGGGAAGCTTATAGGAATTGGTGAATCGACCTAGTGTCAGAAAGAAAGGCAAGGACACAGAAAGGAATAAGAGATAAAACAATGTCACCAGAAATGGTGGATGTATTTAAAATAAATAATTTGCGGTTCAAGATGGGGAGGCTAAAAATAACATTTAAATAAAACCCTAAAACAAAAAATATTCATGCCAAACATAGAGAAACATTCTATATGTCTAAGACATTTCTAAGATCTTCATTAAGGGTGCTAATCATTTTGGTTGGGAACTTTTGCATTTGCCACGTAAATCATACCCAAATATACCATACATGAATTACTGAATTTATAGTGCAACATTATGGACAAGCACCGCCATCATCTATAAAGTTGAAGGGTATTTTTAGTGTTGTGGGACTTCAATAAAACAAGTTATTAACCTTTGAGAGAGCACAAAATATCATGGATTGAAATTCACATTGTATTCATTTACCATATGCTTTTATACAAAGCAACTTATGGTATTGTGTGCATTTACTTTCATACATTGCTTTTATCAACTTAACAATTTGTTGCTTTTTCAACTAAGAATAGGTCCCTATCTACCTGATTTAAAGGCCACCATATTGCGGAATTCCAGCAGGTTGTTTCCATAGTAGTAATTAGTAACGTATATCTTGTCATCGTTGGCCAGCGGATCCTTCATCCAGGCCCCCTCGTTCCGACCATAGGTGTTGAGAAGAACAGGCTCAGAGATAGTGGCCAGTGTGTCCTTACACTCTCCTGAGGAAGGAGGAAATATTCACCTTGAAGTGTTGCACAGTTCACCCCATATCGAAATGTAATTTATGGCCATATACATTTAAACACTAGAAATATAATAAAATACATGATGTTACATGTTAATTACATATTTCAATCTGACATATATAAAAATGGCCATTTGTTGTCTATTTTGACATATGTACATGTACGTGTTCATGAAACCAAATATACAGCTCCGGAAAAAATTATTAAGAGACCACTGCACCTTTTTCTTTCCTTTCCAAAAATGTTGAAAAGGAAGTTTTTGAGTGAGGAACAGGGTGGTTTAGGGTGGGAGAAAAGTACTGCGAGCATCAAAAGCCAGTATGAGAGAATTACATGTCAATGCAAACAGTCATTCCGGTGAGAAAGTTTCAATAGGGAATTTCTCACGTACTCCTAACAATTTGGTAGACTAAAAACAATTATTGTAGATGTTTTCTGGTCATTTATGCTTGTATTTATGCTAGTGTACAGTAAAAATACATACTACATACAGACCATTTAATGGAAAAAGACCATGTTTTGGTGCAGAAAACACATTAGTAGCACAGAAATCTTACTGCAATATCATAAACTGTGCCAGCTCTAGCCTTTTTGGTGCCCTAAGCAAAATTTAATGTGGGGCCCCCTCTCCCCTAGCAGGCGTGGGCTCTCTAGCAGTCTGTGTCCCCAAGCAGTATGGGGCCCTAAGTGACCACAAACATTGTGATGCATAGACCCATCTCTGATCATAAATCATAATGATATGCAACATCTAATACATTTCCCCAAAACAACTAGCCACAGAGCCCAACTTCAAGCCGATCACCAAGTTGAATGAAATTAAATGTTCCTAATCTAGTCATGTTCCACCCAACAATAGGAAAGCAAAAATAGAACCTACCAGGCTTTCTGGTTGTCGTTTGTTGTCCTGGTTCCTTTGCATCCTCTGGGTTACCATTTTCCCCCTCATCCTCCTCCCAGGTGAGACGGTACCTGCGTTTGACAGGTTGACGCCGGCTGGTGGTAGTAGGGGTGATAAAGGGGTCTGTGGTAGTAGGGGTGGTAAAGGGATCTG